>MU766300.1:59130-72785 GCA_026770625.1 Nicotiana glauca | reverse complement strand
CCATAAGGTGGCTACCCCTTACCACCCGCAGACCAGTGGACAGGTGGAAGTCCCCAATAGAGAAATAAAGAGTGTATTGACGAAAACAGTGAACGCCACAAGAACTGATTGGGAGAGAAAACTAGATGATGCACACTGGGCTTACAGAACATCTTTCAAGACACCAATTGGTATGTCACCATACAAGTTGGTGTTTGGGAAATCCTGTCACTTACCTGTTGAACTAGAGCATAAAGCGTGGTGGGCAATAAAGCAGCTAAATATAGACATGGAAGTTGCAGGTACGTCGAGAGTCATAGAATTGCACGAGCTTGAAGAGTTCCGACATCTTGCATTTGAAAGCACTAGACTGTACAAAGAGAGAATGAAGATGCTACATGATCAGAACATTGTGGAGCGAACCTTCAAACCGGGGACATGGTACTACTATATAGCTCAAGACTGAGGTTGTTCCCGGGTAAGTTAAAGTCACGATGGTCTGGCCCTTTTCAGGTAGTTGAAGTTTTCCCATCTGGAGCTGTTGAGGTGGCTAGTGAAAATGACTCTCGCACATTTAGAGTCAATGGGCAGCGTCTGAAATTGTATGTGGGCATGAACAAGCAGAAAGAGATGTCAGATCTATATTTGAATGAGCCACAAAGGTCGAGCGAGCCTTAAATACGCTCAGTTGAGTCGTGCCGCGACGTTAAATCAAGCGCTAAGTGGGAGGCAACCCATAAATTTGTTGTACTTTTAACACTTATAGTAGGTAGTAGTGTAAAGTTAAAAAAAAAATGTAAGTATAAGAGAACTGTGTCGACCGCGGTTCCACCGCGATCGCGGTGAAACCGCGGTCAAAAGTAGTCTCAGAAGGTCATCTACCGCGGTTGTACCGCGATCGCGGTCAAACCGCGGTAGTAACCCCCTTCTGAATATCATCGCTCGCGGTTCTACCGCGAACGCGTCAGAACCGCGGCGAACGCAGACCGGTCTAGGTACGCTAAAATTTTTAATTTTTTTAATTTTTTTTATTTTTTTCCCCTTTTATCCCCTCTAACCTAATCTAATCCCCCACCACTCAATTCAAACGCACACCCCCTCCCCACATTATCTTTTACTCTCCTTTCTCTCTAAAACATATCCCAACCTCTCTCTATCCCCCTCTTTCCTTCATCTTCTTCCTCCTTCACTTCCTTCACCTTTTCTCCATTAAAGGACCTCGATTTTTTCTCTCTCTTCACATCAAGTAAGTTTCTTCCTTCTTCTCTAATTTATTTCTACTTTAAGTAGTGTATTTTAGTTAATTTATAGTTTTACTTAAACCCTAGTTAGAATTAGCGTAATAAATTGAATTTTTGCTTGATTTCAGAGTTGATATTGTTGTAGTTGTTATTATTAAAGTTGTTGGTGCTAAAATTGTGAGGGTCTCCATTATGGTTTAATTGTGAAGTTATTTTGGTGGCTTGGAGGCCTATATTATATGTTGTGGTAAAATATGGTGTTGAGCCATGTATTGGCATTGTGTTGTATAATTGTGGTGTATTTTATGCCCAACTTAGGTTTGGGGTGTTGTAAGTGTTGGAATTTGTGATGTAATTGGGTGATATTGTTGTAATAGTAAATGGTGGTGTGGTAATATGTAAGTGTGGGGTGTACAAAAATATTTTGGAGCTATGGTGGTAGTGTTATGAATAAATTGAGAGGNCAGGGAACATCAGAGGAGGTTGAACCCGAATATGAAGGAAGTGGTGAAGAAGGAAGTAATAAAGTGGTTGGATACGAGAATCATCTTCCCAATTTCTGACAGTAGCTGGGTTAGCCCAGTTCAATGTGTGCCTAAGAAGGGTGGCATGGCGGTGGTTAAGAATGACAATAATGAGCTGATATCAACAAGAGCCGTCACCGACTGGAAAATATGCATGGATTATATGAAANTGGCCATTGTTAAGGAAATATTTTGATAGTTTGCTTGATTTTACAGGTCTTATGGCTCCCAAAAGATCAAGACAAGAAGTAGGGCCTTCAAGGCACCCTACTTATGATGAGTCCCGGTTTGCATCTGAATTGTCAGAGGATGATTTCCATGCCAAAGCTACAAAGAGCTTTCTCCAGGAGATTCAGGTTGACCGGGCAGCCCTCTATGCTGAGAGGATAGATATGTACGAGGAAATTAGGAGGCGGGAGATGGAATTCCTATTCCATGACCCTTCTTCTGTTAACAAGACATTAGTCAGGGAATTTTATGTCAATTGCTCTTTCCACTTGAGTAGGGAGGTGATTGTTCGTGGAAAAATAGTCAATGCCCAAGTACAAACAATTCGACAAGTATTGAGGCTACCTCCGTTTACCAGTGACATAGACTATTATCATGATAGGCCAAATATCACATGTGAGGTTATGATAGTTGCATTATGCACGTGGGGAAGACGAATTTGGATAAAAGACCAAATAACCCTAAACTCCAGCTGCTTCACTCACTTGGCCAAGTGTTGGCTGACTGTTATCTGTAGTAGATTCTTTCCATCTAGCAATACTACAGATGTAAATTTCAACATGGCGTTACTGACTTGGTATTTTGTTACTAAAAAGGATTTTGATCCAGCACGGATAATTGGGGATGAAATGGTATTACGGGGGCCACTGGGGACTAAGGGATTCTATTTCCCTTCATTGGTTACTACATTGTGCTTAATGAAGCACACACCAACATTCCCAGCTAACGAAGAGTTGCCACAAAAGGCTCCATTCAAAGCCTCTGGAATAAGGTTGGGCCGGGGTGTTAGAACGACAATTAACATTGATGACGATGATGATGACCCGGTCCCGCTTGCTCCATACAGGAGGTCACTTGACAGTGCTGGACCCTCAAGATACTCTCATTCGGGGGCTGGCATAGCTAGATCACAGTCCACAAGGCCTATACTGAGGTCGATGGAAGAAGAGGTAGCGGATCTCCGCTCATCGGTGGATGGATTGCACACCAGGTTGGATCCCATGTCCCAGAGGCAGTCCATGTCTGAAAGCCGGTTCATGGCTTGGCTTCGTGCATTGGGGAGAGCATGCCATGTTGACCCCAGCACTGTCTCCGACTATGACTGAGTCTCAGGGAAATCTTCTGACCCTTATGCTTTATACTATGCTTCTATGACATGGGGACATGCCATAATGTTAAGTGTGGGGTGGATGACTTACTCTATTTGTATGTTGTAATATGTATAGTATAATGTTGTGTAGAAGTGAGTGTTGTATATATTTGTTTAGTTTTATGTTAGATTTAGCTGACTTTTCCCAAGGACGGACACTTGTCGACTAGTCTCTTGAGGGTAAAAGTCGGAAAATCTTAAAAAAAAAAGTTAATATGCTCGTTGCAATACTGTAAAAATGAATGTCAATATGCTCGCATCTTGTGTTTATCAAATCTTTTCATTGCTATTGGCATAAATTCAACACCTATCTCCATCAATTCCCGATGCACCTTTATGCCTTTTAATAAACCTCTCCGCCATCGGTTTCAATGACATCCACATTATGGCAGTGACATGCAAACCATGTGCAGACTTCAATAACTCGTTGAAAAACTCTGACACATTTGTAATCAGGGTTCCCCATCGTTTGCCACCATCCGAATGCAATGTCCACTTGTGAGGCTCATGTCGCATCAACCAATAATAGGCTCTTTCGTCTTCCTGCCGGATCGATTCCATGCGCATCCTAAAATTGCATTCTTAGGGATCAATTTTAGCCATACACATTAAATCATGCAAGTCCTTGTTAGGATATTTCTTTTGGAAATTGGCATTCAGGTGCCTCACACAGTAACAGTGGTATGCATACGGTTCTTGCCATTCAGGCAAATGCTCTATAGAACTTAATATACCCCTATGGCGATTAGATATTATACAAATACCGGAACGTTGTTTGACAACGTGCTCCATCAAGTGGTTCAAAAATAGCGTCCACATCTCTTGGCTTTTATTGGCATATATGGAAAAAGCTAGGAGAAATATTTTCCCATTGGCATCTACCGTAATGGCGATCAACAACTTAATATCATACTTTCCATAGACATGATTACCATCAATGGATATTACCAAGCGACAATGAAAAAAACCATTAATTGTTGGTTTAAATGCCTAGCACACGTATCTGAATATATATTATAGTATTTAAGCACTCCGCTTAAGCTTCCATTCAACAACTGTCACAGGGTTAAAGTGTTGCCATGCGGTCATGTACCTGGGTAGAGATGAAAATGACTTATCCCAGTCACCATAAACAATTTCAAATGCATCTTTGCGCTCGAGATATCCCTTTATTTTGGTAATAGTACACCCATATTCCCGGTGGACGAATGTAATACACTCTTTGATCTTGTACCTTATGGACGCTTCAATGTATGGAATCAAGAGAAGAGAAATCAAGTCAACATCCAAGTTGAAGTGATTCCCACTGAACGTGTCCATTTCACAAATGTAGGTGCTAATGTATTTACCCACTTTCCACATATTTGTTTTCTTCTTTATCGCACACAACATCTAGTTACAACCTATAAACCATCTCCAGAAAATAACCTTGTGTACATCCGGAGATGACTCCCATTCGATCATGTCATGACACTCTTTTATGCTCTATATTTCACCGCTTTGCTTAAGCGCGCTTTTTCAGGAAAAAACATGCCATTTGATAGCACCATTGGTCCACATTCATCTCACATTGCAATCCGAATTTCGTCAATATCCCTTGTGAGGACATCTATATCCGACGTACTTGGAAAATGATTAAGGTAGGAAATATGCCTTGAATGAAACGGCACGTGGGACTCGTACACTCTTAGTTTAACGGAAGGTGGAGCATGCTCCCTCATCAAATCAAGTTAGACATTCTCTTCCTTCTTATCATCACCCCGTCAGGGAAGGGTGTGTTATCTCCAGACTCATCAACATGTAATCATAATCTCTATTATCTTCCTGACTCTGCGCATCTGCTAAATCCTGAGTAAATGCGTCGACTTCGGGCAATTGAGTGAGGACAGGACTACCAAGTTTCTCGTTTTCTCTGCACAACCAAAGAAATAATGAGTCAACATCCAAGTTGAAGTGATTCCCACTGAATGTATCCATTTCACAATTGTGGGTGCTAATGTATTTACCCACTTTCCATATATTTATTTTCTTCTTTATCGCACGCAATATCCAGTTACAACCCGTAAAACATCTACGGCACACAACCTAGTATACATCCGAAGATAACTCCCATACGATAATCTCACAGCACTCTTTTACGCTATATATTTTCACTGCCCTGCTTAGGCGCGCCTTATTAGGAAAAAAATATGCCTTTTGGTAGCACCGTTGGTCTAGATTCATCTCACATTGCTGTCCAAATTCTGTCAATATCCCTTGTGAGGGCATCTACATCCGGCGTACTTAGAAAATGATTAAGGTAGGGAATATTCTTTGAATGAAGCGACATGTTGGACTAGTACACTTTTGGTCTAACGGGAGGTGGAGCATGCTCCCTCGCCAAATCAGGTTCAACATACTCTTCCTCCTCATCATTACCTTTGTCAAAGAAGGGTGTGTCATCTCCACACTTATTGATATTGTTGTCATAATCACTATTGTCTTCCTGACTCTACGCATCTGCCAAATCTCAAGTAAATGTATTGTCTACGGGCAATTGAGTGAGGACAAGACCATCAAGTTGCTCGTTTTCACTGCACAACCAAAGAGATAATGAGTTGCTGAAATTGTTCCAAACAATACATATAACTTTATATATTCACTTACAAATCATAATGTGTTGATACATGATGCACATTATCTTGTTGATGCTGGCTCCTGGATGGACCACCAAGATCCAACACACCAAAGCTAAGCATTATTCCAAGTGGGCGTTGGTTCATAACTTATAAAATTCATATCTGATCGGTACCCCTTGTGGAATATATGAGTGTTTATACAAATACAATATAGAAAAATATATATCGTAACACAAAGGATGATTGAAGTTTACCACTCGGCTTGTAAAATATGTATATTAAGGGAGAAATTATTTTCTCACTCCTCATTCGCTCGTGGAGATAAGTTCAGATCCGGCCAAACTCTTTCAGCCGGAATCTGTTCGGCTAAAACAACTCCAAAATAAACCAGCCGATGATTGAGGGATTTTCCTACTTTGCGCAACCTCATTATTGCGAACGTCTTCAGCCTTGACGTACATTTTCTATAATATTATCACAATAAATTCCCCTGTATTCATCCGGAGTCCACAAAAAATCTCTTAGAGTTACATCGACTTTGATGTTAAACTCAGCATAACAAACAACCCCTTGCGTAGTCACAGAATACAGATATCTTCCGGTTATTTTAAGATTCACCGAACATTTGCTCACACTCGTTTTATTACATAACAACGATACCAATCTATTGTACTCCATTGTAAGTGGCAACTTAACATGACACTGTGGCGATAAATTATAACTTACTGAGTTATTCACCACCAAAATCTCACTTTCCCTTTATAATGAAACCCTAATTTTTCGCTCATTAGACATTATGACAAAATGCAAAACAACTTAACAGAGAAAAATTTCAGAACACTTGAAAATTTTCAGAACACTTGAATATGCTTATGAATGGATTTTTACAAAATCCTTCACCTCTTAAATTTGGCATACACCAGCCGGGGGTGCAATTATTAGAGGTATAGCGTTTTAAAAACAAAGCGCTATACCTAGTTGAATTATTATTATGTCAGTTAATCACAGAAGAATTATTTGTGGGCCCACTTAATATGTGTAACGGTTTAATAAAAAAACTATATATATATAACTATTTTTTTTCTCCACACATTTCAATTATTTGAATTAAAAGAAACACTCTGCTCTTAATCAAAACCCAGAAACAACAAGGATTAGAATCATTGTCTTGTTTTGTCAATGAATAGAGCAGATCAATTATTAAGATTTGACATAACGCGAATCAAACAGTAGAATCTTTTCTTTTTTCTTTTTACGTTAATTCAATGAATGGAGTAATTCAATTATGAAGATTTGAATCACCATCCAGAAAAACTTTACCCCGTCGAAAATTATTTGATTGTAGGGTGTATACAAAGACGGTGTTTGGTTAAGTTTATAAGCTGATCAAATTAGTTTGTAAGCACTTTTTGACTTATTTATGCGTTTGGTAAAATTAAAAGTGCTTATAAGTGAAAAATAAGCCAAAAGTCACAAACTGATCAACCCCAACTTATAAATTTTTAATTTATAAGCACTTTAAGTTTGACCAAGATTTTTACTATTTTATCCTTAAATATTCTTTTTTAGAACAAACTCCTATATTGATACTCACTGCATCAAGTATTTTTTTCAACCTAATTCCCCCCCCCCCCGCCTCTTCAAATTTTCAATTCTCATTGACTATTTAAGATAACTAAATTCTTTATTCCTTTGCATATTTATATTTATGTGATTGCGTACTAATCTTTGAACTGTATGTAATAAATCAAATATTTGGTGCATAAGTTTTGTGGTGATGAAGACAGTGTTTGTTTCTCTTCAAATATTTTGTCCTATTTAGGTTTATATTTTTTAGTGAGAAACTTTTCCAATTTATTAATTATTATAACTTATGATTATATGCTTATCATAAAATAAATTATATTTATCATAAAAATTATCTTATCTAAGTACAATTATATTTAAAATAAAATGCCAAATAGAATATTTTGTATTTGAATCAATTTGGAATCTAAAAATTTGAAGAAGTTATGCCCTTATAAGTGTAAACAGTTCTAAGATTATTTAAGTCATTTTAACAAAAAAAGAGCTCATCAGCACTTTTTTATCAAATACTGCAGCTTATTTATTAAATCAATTTCAACACTTAAAAATACTTTTAAGCACCTAATGTTATCAGCTATTTCAAATCAGCTAAACCACACGGGCTCAAAGTAATTTTCTCTATTAAGTGGAGGATACATTGTAGGGATTTAATTACGAATACATTAATGGTACTTATTGGAAGACAACTGTTTATCAGCAAATTGAAGTAAATAAAACATTCAAAAAGAGGATATTCTGGGATGTGTCTGCAGCAGATCTCACCTGCTACCATTCCTTTTTATAGTTTTCTAATTGTAACATTCTGATTAACCTCTATATTTAATTTGTAAACCACTGCAGAAAACATTTTAGTATATGCTTCTTTTAAATTATATATACTACTCTATTTGGATTGGATTCATTGTAGAATATTTCTTTGTTTTGTAAAATGATAAACAAGTACAGTAATATGGCACGCATGTTGAGGATCTAAAGTGAAGTGTACCCTAAAAGAAGAATTGAAGTTTAAAATGAAATCGGTAGCTATAAAGAAGCAAAGCATAAATAAAGAAAAGATGGAATAGTATTGAGTAAAAGTTGCAGCTGGCACTGCTATCATTACTATAGTTATTCCAAAAACAAATGCAAAGAATAAAAGTGATTACCACCCCCAAGCCCCTCTACCCACCCCCCACACTCCTTACAACTTTCTTCACTTCCATCAAATATCGTTTGAGACGAAAATGCCTATTCACTCATTACTTATAATTAGAAAACAGTATTATAATGACACAAATAGTATATTTTCTCTATTTTAATTTATGTGAACTTATTTGATTAGATACAAAATTTAAAAAAGAGAGAATGTTTTAGAATTTATAATGTAAAATGAGATACGTATATTTTGTGTGAATGTAAATCATTACATAAAGGTAAATTATTTTTGAATATAAAAAAAATTATTATTTAACGAGTTAGCGTAAGCACTAAGTGCATAAGATTTGCAACCTAATGCTACAATTTATTTTCCATTCAATTTTCTTAATACTATTACTTTGATAAGACCCGAAACATGAGATTTAACTTTATGGTTGCAATTGTGTTTTCATTTCTACATAGAATCTCCACTTATTTTTTTAAGGTTGGACTATTATTTTTAATTCGGTGTCCGATATTTACTTATGACCCGATTAATTCAGATTTATGTCTCCATATCTTGATTTGATGGTAGAACGCTCATTATCAAGGACGATTTCACGACTAGAAATCGTAATAGTTGTAGTACAGATATTTGGAGCGAGTGGCCTTTTTTTCACTACACGCGAAGAGAATACTTAGCTTTTTGAAAGGAAAAGAGATCTCTCATTCTTTTTAACTGCTACTGCCAATGACAACTGTACAATGGCAGTGACCAGCTGTAATATTCCATGTGTGCAGTTTTCATTGGTCAGCCAATGTACCCATCCTTGTCTCAACAGCGACTGGACCTACTGCGCTGCTCCCTGCTATGGGACCAAGTTTAATCCAGCTAAGCCAATAAGTGCTAACGGCTATAATATTTTGAGTTTTAACCTCTAACACAATGAGGACCCATTCCAACGTGGACAGTGATGTGTACGTAAATGCATGTTGACGTGGCACTCTGGCTTCTTGGTTAAGCCTGATCCGTTTGGCTATAAAAACCACTCCACTCCCTTTGGCCCTCTTCAGATTACTTCTGAGCACTTATTCTAAGCTGCTTTCTCTTTTCTTTGAAGTTGTTGTGAAAAATGGTGTCTTTTCCTATGGAATTTAAGTGGGTTTTCTTGGGTATTTCTCTAATGTTGGTTGGTTTGGTTAGCTCTTCAAGATTTGAGGAGCTGTATCAGCCCAGCTGGGCAACAGACCATTTGACAAATGAAGGAGAAATTCTCAGGATGAAATTGGACAACCTTTCTGGTACTTTAACATATATAATATTGTCCATTAAGTTCAGTTAAAAAAATATTAGTATAAGCTGATGATGTGACATGTATATTTTTATATGCAATTTCAGGTGCTGGATTTTCATCAAAGAACAAGTATATGTTTGGGAAAGTTACTGTTCAGATTAAGCTTGTAGAAGGTGACTCTGCTGGAACTGTCACGGCTTTCTACGTAAGTTTCTTGATTTACCCTTCGGTAGTTACATGTTATATTTGTTTCTAGCCCCAAACACAATACTTAAACGTAAACTGTAACAATCTTCATTGTGCTGAGGAAGAAGAAAGGTATAAAGATTAACATATGTTGCAATGACTGGTCCATTTCATTAAATCCATTAATAATGAAATTTCAGGTGGCCGACAATATTAGTAGTACTGTGACATTATATCAAATTCAGTACATGTATTCGGTCATTGTTTCCTTGTGAACATGTTGAAATGCAATAACTCAAGCATTAACTTCCTTTTCACCTCTCGTCATATCCAGGAAATGGTTGCTCCCCTCTTGTCCAATTATTTTCTATTGGGTAAATGTCAGTTTGAGTGATCAAATGTAGATACTATTCTATTCATTAAGTAAATCGAGCTTGACTTTACTGACTACTTAACCTTTAAAATTATCTGTTTGCTGATAAGTATCTATACTTGTGATATATATATATATATATATGCAGATGTCATCAGAGGGACCAACCCACAATGAATTCGATTTTGAGTTTCTAGGCAACACTACTGGTGAACCATACTCTGTACAAACCAATGTGTACGTAAATGGTGTGGGTAACAGAGAACAAAGATTGAACCTTTGGTTCGACCCATCCAAGGAATTCCACTCCTATTCCATCTTGTGGAACCAGCGTCAAGTTGTGTAAGTCTCCTTATTATACCTATTGTTTTATCACATTAAATTAGAAAGATTGTTATAATAAATGAGACAGGTCAAGTTCCAACCATGGTAACGTGCTGGTTTTCAAGAATGGAAAAGCTAAAAGAAATGACTAAAATGAGAGATAGATTCCTTTTTCTCGATATGTCAAATGGGTCCATCGTGCATTTTCAGAATGTCTTTTCTAGATAACCTCAAATAACATAAACTAAAGTTCTCATTGATCCTTACATTGTATCCATTTTTATACTAACTAATTAAATTTTAAATGATTTTTTCAGATTCTTAGTAGATGACACCCCAGTTCGTGTACACTCAAATTTGGAGCACAAGGGAATTCCATTTCCAAAGGACCAACCCATGGGTGTGTACAGTTCAATATGGAATGCAGATGATTGGGCTACACAAGGCGGAAGGGTCAAGACTGATTGGTCACATGCACCATTTATTGCATCTTACAGAGGATTTGAGATTGATGGCTGTGAATGTCCTGCAACTGTTGCAGCTGCCGAAAATTCTAAGCGGTGCAGCAGCAGTGCTGAGAAAAGGTATTGGTGGGACGAACCAACAATGTCTGAGCTGAGTCTGCACCAGAGCCATCAGTTGATTTGGGTCAAGGCTAACCATATGGTCTATGATTATTGCACAGACACTGCTAGGTTCCCTGTTGCTCCCGTTGAGTGCCAGCACCACCAGCACAAGACTCGCAACTAGTCCACATCTGTTGCTCTGCTTGGGAATTGGGGTTCAGTCTTGCATTGTATAAAAGATTAAAAAAGAAAAGGACATGAACTCCATGTTGTTACATAATTTTAGTTACCTACTTTTAGTTTGTAAAATTTTTAATCTCTGTTTAATTTTCGTGCCTTTTAATGGAGTATTTTCATATGCATTCTATACTTGGCCAAACTATCATTTATTACTCCACTATTAATATGGTCCAGGTGTACGGAAACCTACTCAAAATCAAATATATATGGTCAAAATATGGTTTATTAGGGGCATCTCCAACCTCAATCCAAATCTTTACTAAAAAAATGGACTAATTCCCATCGTTACTTCATTTTTTTACTTCAAAATATGTATAGTATTATTTTATTTTATTTGCTTATTTTCATTAAACAAATCCTATTTTTTCTTTTTTAAAGTATTCATTCCATATATCTCATAGTTCTTTCTTGTATAGCCATTTAAAATATAATTAGTTTATACCATAAATTTTTAAATAATATATTTTGTATGCTAATATTATAGATTTCACATAGTAAGATATAAAAGTTAATGTTATTACATAATTCTGTATTTTATAATATGATCAATTAAAATATAATTAGTTTATACCATAAATTTTTAAATAATATATTTTGTATGCTAATAATATTATAGATTTCACATAATAAGATGTAAAAGTTACTAATATTATTACATAATTCGGTATTTATAATATGATCAATTAAAAGGATTAAATAATTAAAAATAATAAGAATAGTGATTGAGTAAATGAATAGAGTCACTCCAAAATTGTGATATTATTTACCCTCCAAAATGGAGGCAAATTTGGAGGTGAGTTGAGCAAAATTTCTCTATTTTTTACTACCAAATTAAGTAAGGTTGGAGATGGCAATAAAGCCACGCTGTCATTTCCATATGAACATGTGCATAATTTGAGTAATTTTGTAATTCCTAGTGGGTCCTTCTCAAAATTCACGGGCTGCATCTTGGCCCACGAGGTACATGAAAAAAGAAGTCTGGGTCCATTATTATTATTATTATTTGAGTGGGCCTAAAGATTCTTTATAGGATTAAGAAGGTTACCTAATAGGTGGTCACTTCAGTGTTGGGGGTGCCCTATTAGTAGAACAAAATAATAGTGTCGATGAATAATAAATAATAGTGACTACACCTTAATTGAATTGGTTGGTGGCATGTGTGAATTACATAGATGTGTTAGAGACAAATTCAAGATTTAAAATTAACGGGTTCAACTGATTTCAGCAACTAAAGTCATTGTACTGTTGAAATTATGGTTCGATTACAAAATTTATTGAGATTTTAGTAGTTTTTTCATATATTTATATATCAAAAATTACGAGTTCAGATAAACTGATAATCGATAGGCTAATTTGCCTCCGGATGATGTTACTATATTATGGGGGTTATAATGTTTGTGCATGGACTTGTTGGGTATTGTGACCGCCTTCTCTTGTCAATTGGTCCCGTTTTATTATTTGAACTATAAAGTTTTATTTAAAAGTTATTTTTATGATGAAAATATTGCTCAAATCAAAATTTTAAATGTGAATTATTAATTTTAATTCAGTTCTTATTAGTTATCTATGTTTTACATGTCACGTGCGCGACTAGATAGATAGAAAGGTCGAAAAATTGCTCTGAAATTCGACTAAATTGCTGGTCTGCAGCCAAGGTTAATGGAATGGCCATAAAATTTCGAAATCCAATCCTACATTTCTTCTTCTATACATAAACTTCTTTAACTATGGGTCCTTGCAACACCATTCCAGAATCAACTTGAACACCAATACTTTAATTTATAACAAGTGATTATTATTAATCTGGACTGGAGAATAGGTTTTCTCAATCAATATAAGACCCATCCTTAAAACATTAATTAGGGGTATACAAAGGAAACCGACAAATCGCACCAACCCGATAATCCGAGAAAAAAAACCCGACCATGGTGTGGTTTAATTTGGTTTGGTGTTGGAAGAAAAAACCCGACTATAATTGGTTTGGTTTGGTTTTAACTAAAGAAAGTCAAACCGAAACAAGACCAACCCGACATTATATATATAATTTTTTTAGATATATTTAATATATAAATATACTTATTATGATGTAATTTATAAATATTTCTTAAAAAGATTCATAATTACCTTTTAAGGTATTACTTCAAGGTTAGACTTAGAACTTGTAAATGTTTCAATAAGTTTTATAGCCATTAATATTAGTAAATTAAATAATGCTAACAAAAGCCCAA
>MU766300.1:46710-57575 GCA_026770625.1 Nicotiana glauca | reverse complement strand
TAGTATGACTTTTTAATTAGGAATATTCATATTACATAATTTTATTGACTTTATTGTTGAATATTTTAGGATAATGCCATGACATATCTCATATTTTGTACTTATTTTCTTGAAAAATACTTTATGTAGTTGTATCTTACTAGGATTAAAGATAAAATATTTTGAGCACAATTTATATGTTTTGTTTTATGAAGATTTTATCGGGAAAAAAATCCGAAAAACCCGAAAATCCGAGAAAATCCGAGAAAAACCGAGAGCGAAAAACCCGTATTTTATTGGTTTGGTTTGGTGTTTAGATTTAATAACCCGACACAATTGGTTTGACTTGCTAATTGTAAAATCCGAACCAACCCGACCTATGTACACCCGTAACATTAATCATAATAAATAGTTGTCAAAGTTGTAGATATCATGAGAGTACCAAAGCAGTAGTGGAAAAATAATTATTATTAGAGCATTTGCTCGAGTTTGCTAATCAAATGAAAGATGCATTTAATGTGGCTGTTGCAGACCACATCAATTGGACATTCATATTGAATAATTAACTTTGAATTATTGAATCACAAAGCTTCTTTTAACGAACAAGGGAAGGAAATCACAAATCACAAGACTTGTTATTTGGATAGGTTGGTACTTGGTAATGTAAGTGATTAAGGATAATTTACACGGTATGCCCATTAAAAATATCAATTAACACCATATATAATTAAAATATTTATTTTATTCTGTATACCTATTTTTTTATAAAATTATTTTACCATGTATACCTATTGTACTAAAATATAATACTGTATATTTCAAATTAGAATATTGTGATATATTTAATTTGGATATTTTATTCCAAATTAGAATACTGTAGCATGTTTAGTTTGAATATTATATTCCAAAATAAAAATTATTATATATTTGCATTGGATACTATATTCCAAATTAAAACGTTGTAGTATATTTGGTTTGAATATTGTATTCCAAATTAGAATACTGTAGTATGTTTTGTTAGAATATATTTAAATTGGATATTGTATCCCAAATAGAATAACGTAGCATGTTTAGTTTGAATATTTGGATATTGTATTCTTCATTAGAATTTTAGAGTAAGCTGGGTTTGGATTTTTCAAATTAGAATATTGTGGTATCTTTAGTTTGAATAATATATTCCAAATTAAAACACTATGGTCTGTTTAATTAGAATATTATATTTCAAATTAGAATATATGGTAAGTGAAGTTTGGATTGTATTCCAAAATAAAATATCGTGATATGTTTTAGAATATATGGAGGTATACCGTGTAATATATTTGGGATATTTGACGTAATTTCAAAACTTAGATATATCATGAAAGTGAGTTTTATAAACGGGTATATCACGTAACTTCCCTGATTAAGGATAATCTCCTAATTCTCATGCCCTATATTCATCAATAATTCAAGGCAAAAACAAAGTCCATTAGGCTCTATTTGGGTACCCTAATCAATACTCCCTCCGGTCTAAAATAAGAAATTTTTTGGATGTTTTTATACAGATTAAGAAATTCACCTTTTGATATTAATTAGCAATGGAATTGACCATATTAACCTTTACTATCTCACATAAATACTCCTAACACATATTCCAACACTATTTACTCCAAGGACAATGTAGGAAAAAAATAATTAATTCATTCTTAAAATCTGAAAAAATCACTTATTTTGAAACAAAAAAAAAAAAAGCTAAAAAATCATTTATTTTTGACCGAAGGGAGTATATATTTATCAACAAATAGACTACACAAGGTCTACTAGTTTCTACCCTAAACTTCCACAATTTAGTTTTGTATTGGGAATATAATTATGACATTACCACCAACTTTACGGAGTATTAATATCGACCATGCACTGTGTATTAGTGTAATACAACTGCGCTCATAATAATCTTCCTACTTCGAATTATATATAGGACCACGAGAGCTTAATTGATCATAATATAAATTAGAACAACAACTTTTCTTTTGCATACAGATAGTCTAAATATCATTCACATACTTCCTTAGTTCTTACTTATCTGTTACTCCCTCCGGTAAAAAATAAGTGAATTTTTGGTTTTTTTTTTGTGGTCCAAAATAAGTAATTTCTCCAAATTTCAAAAATGAATTAATTATTTTTTCCCTATATTATCCTTGAAGTAACTAGTGTTGGGATATGTATTAGAAGTGTTTATGTGAGATAGTAAAGGTTAATATGATCAATTTCATTGCTAATTAATGCTAAAAGGTGGATTTTTTTAATCTGTGTGAAAACATCCAAAAAATCACTTATTTTGGACCGGAGGGAGTAGTTTATTACTTTGGTTATTTTTCTTGAAGTTATTCTTGGCTTCTCCAATTCTGTTTTTCCTTTTCATGATTGGTGAGATTATATTTTTCTTGAACCGATAGTATATAAAAAATTAATAGTCTTTCTACCTTTACTTTGTAAAGGCAAGGTCTTTATATATTGTATATATACTACCATCCCCAAATTCTACTTGTGAGATTTTATGGATATGTTGTTGTAAGGAACATCTTTTTCATTTTTATGTTATCTTAATCTTTCTATATTGAATTATGTTAAGGACCATCAGTTTAATTAATCATTATCTAGAATATCTTTCATTTTTGTTATACCTTAGTGCACAATAATTCTATTAAAATAGAATATAGAAAAAGAAGATAAAGATAAACAGCTGGAGCCAGTGAAATATTTATTATCAATTAAAAGCAGCATGATTAAATTGAGGGAGCAGCGCCTTTCAATTAATTTAAATTGAGTGGGGCATTGAAATGAAAAAAATCTAATCCTTTGTGTTTGGGGAATGTGACAATCCAATGCTTTTGAATTTGTGCTTTCCTGACACCAACTATTGACTTACCTAAACCTTTACTGTGGGGGCCTAAATTTTTATAGTAATAAAAGAGGCTAAGGTTAGGGGTGACCAATCAAGCAAAGGAAAAGCCAAAACTGTTATCTTCACAATAAGAGCTTCTCATTTGAACCACATTAAAATCATGGTTCAATCTAAAAGGAAATTGAAAATAGCTGATGAGAGTTAAATTTCAGAACAAAACAATAGAAATGGGGACCCTTTGAATTATTGTTAGGGGTTTGATTTGTGGAGATAATTCGAAGTGAAAGAAAGGGGTTATAATTTTCTACTATTTGTTTGAATTGTCCAAGTTTGGAACTTTCTACCGTAAATTTTCTTTTTTGTCTTTTTTCTCTTTAGTCTGTTCCTATCCAATATTGCATTCAGGGGCAGATCCACCCTTTTGGGTGGGGGTGGTATGGCACCCGTTCGGTTGGTAAAATTATTATATATTTATGTATAAAAAAATATAAACTAGGTTAAATATATGATCCTGCCATCTCCATCCGCAAACTAGACAAAGGTGCCATGATTGGTAGACCTTTTTTAAAGCTTTTCTCGTGTGTAAAATTCAAGTTCGAATTTATCTTGAACCTTGTCGGACTTTCCCATTTCGTTGTGCTTTTATTTCTTTTCTTCCGGTCATTTTCCTTTTTGGCTACCCCCAATTTCCTATTTATCTTTTATTATTTTTATTTTTTCCTATATTATATTACGTTATCAGTGATATTTAATAAGAAAACTGAAAAAAAAGCTTCCAAAATTTACATAATATAAGCATTTCTCTTAATCTCAAATTTTTTAGTTTTCTTCTTTCAAAATCAAAAAATTTGGGTCTTGATATTTATATTGAGATCATAATTAATTTATAATTTTTTTTTATAACATAAAAATTTATGTTATTCTATGATTGTTAAATACAATTTAAATCTCTTTAGTAATAAATTATTATGGATATTTCACAAGCATTAGATATATGCTTTTTTTAGATCTTGTAGTTTATCTAATTCTGCATTTACTTATTGGGTATAATTTATCTATTGAATTTTTTTTTCTTATTCTAATTTTGCATTTACTAGAACCCTTATTAAAGAATTTATTTTACTTGTGCAAATCTATTTTTTGCATACAAAAAAATGTAGTTCCTAGTGAAAATATTAATTTTACTTGTATTATTAATAATAAAAGTGTGATTCCTTCTTTAAAATATTAATTATATTTTCTTCTTAATATCTGAGATGTAATTTTAATACGATAATAGTATATATATACATATATATATATATATAATATATATATATATATCCAATGAAATTCTATAAGTAGGATCTGAAAAATTAATATAATTTTTATATTTGCAAATTAAGTGCTTATTAAATTGCCCAAATAAATGAAAAAAAAAAATATTCCGGACAAACATTCCAAACAAACTATATATTATTAGTTATTATAAGGTGTACATTAAAGAAAATTTTGGCACCCGCCTCCTTTGAATCCTAGATCCGCCCCTGATTGCATTGGCCACCAAAATTCTTGAATAGCTCCACGTTCAACGCGGAAATTATTACTCATCTTTAGAAATGAAGAAGATCTTTTCATTCTTTTTTCCTAATTGAATATATTTTTAATATTATGGAATTTAACGTTAACAGTTACTCACCATTTTTTTTTCTTTTTTCCTTTTTATAACCAACTTACTGTAATACTTACTTTAAGCTCAAATGACATAATTACTTAAAATTAGTCTCTCTCTCTCTCTCTTTTTTTTTTTTTTTGGTGGGCAGTAATGAATAAAATTTACTGCAAGAATTTCGTCTTAGGAAGTGAAGACATGTAATTTGCTTGGCAGTGCTGCGAGAGATGGGTGGATTTACATCTATACCGGCATTTTGGGTCACGTTTTAATTTGTACCCGTTTTGTAAAAAAATTTACAAGCATACCCGCTTTTTCGCATAACTTTAGCATACGGGGCTGAAGTAGCAAAGACAATCACACAAAATTTCAGCATTCTAGTAGACGGGCCTGAACTAGCAAAGGCAATATGCTGAAGTTTTTTTGTCCTGGATAAGCTTTTTCAAAAGTTTCAGCAGAAAATGCTGAAGTTATTTAATTCATTTGTAAAAACTTCAAAATTTTTAAAAAAGCTTGTATAATTTTTTGACCCATACAATCACTATACGGTCACGATCCGAATTTCCCCACCATCGGGATCGTGATGGCGCATACTCGTGGTAGCTAGGCAAGCCAACTTATTTACCCTTTCATTACTAGACAATTACTTTAACAGTTTACAGCATCAATATAGAACATGAAATTTAACAAGAATAATAGCGGAAGTCTGATTAAAAATTACGAATCATAACGCGGAACAGTCATTAATAGCCTCTACCCAAGATTTGGTGTCGCAGTACTCACAAACTACTAAGAATATGCTAAATACAATGGTCTGAAAGAAATATATAAGTTGTCCGTCTCGAAAACAATGAGGCAACAGTCTAAAAGAGAACATAAAGAAGAGACGCCGGGCCTGCGGACGCCTGCAAGGCTACCTCGGTCTCGTAAAAATAAAAGCCTGCTCCCGCACTAATGCTGCTGCTGCTTCTCAAAATTTGGATCTGTGCAAAAATGCACTGAAGTGTAGCATCAGCACAACCGACCCCATGTGCTGGTTAGTGTCTAGCCTAACCCCGGCAAAGTAGTGACGAGGCTAGACTAGATACCACATAAATCTGTGCAGTTATAAATATACAACAGAAATCGAATACAAGGCAATTAACAATACGGGAGGGGGAAATATGCTATGGGGAGGTAAAATATCAACAGAAATCCCGAGTAACAAACTAAACAACTTAGATTCATAATGAACCAGGAATCAATACTCAATACAAACACATGGTATCAAGCGACGTGCAACCCGCTCCACAAATACAACTGTTGCGGCGTGCAACCCGCTCATCAAATATCACTGTTGCGGCGTGCAACCCGCTCCACAAATACCACTGTTGCGGCGTGCAACCCGCTCCACAAATACCACTATTGCGGCGTGCAACCCGCTTCACCAATACCACTTTTGCGGCGTGCAACCCGACCCATAATGACCACTGTTGCGGCGTGCAACCCAACCCATATCATTGTTCATATATCATTGTTGCGGCGCGCAACCCGATCCTCAATGTCATTTAACAGTCTGACTTCCCAAACAACAGTCACAATTAAGGGACATAAAAATAAGCAAATATTTGACAGAAATCCCGGCCAGGGAAAGAAACCAACAAGTGCAACCAAACGTCCCGGTAAGGGAATAATCAACAACGCTTTCTCTTTATTACTTTTCTTACCTCATAATCTACTCTACCATTTTGAGCCAACGCTCCAAAGAATCAAGTCATTTCATATGCTATCAACATTCGTATCACAATTCGAGCCAATGCTCCTAGGAATCAAATAATCATATCACCTTTCACATGTTATTCACGACATATAGAAATCCTCCAATAGATATGAAGTTCACAACCAATTCATGATAATCACATTATAAGGACTCAAAGTCATGATAGATACCAATGTATATATACTCGTCACCATGCCTATACATCGTACTCGATCACGTAGTAATTAGCAACAAGACTTAACTCCTAATTTCTCAAGCTAGGGTTAAACCAAACACTTACCTCAATTGCCTTGAAATCCACTTAATCCTCAACTATCGTTTTACCTCGCGGTTCCACCTCCAATTCACTGGAATCTAATTACAAATTGTTAAATTACTTTAATAAACACTATATGAATCAATTTGAATGCATAAAAATAATTTTCCCAAGTTTTTCCCAAAAATGCCCCCAGGCCCACATGGTCGAAACCCGGGGTTCGGACCAAAACCCGATTACCCATTTCCCCACGAACTCAAATATGTAATTTGTTTTGAAATCGTACCTCAAATCGAGGTCAAACTCCCCAATTTATAGAAAACCTAGGTTCTACCTAAAAAATCCCAATTTCACCCATGAAAATCCTTGATTTCAAGTGGAAAACATGTTTAATGATGTTAAAGGTTGAAAGAATTGAGTAAAAATCAACTTACAAGTAAATTGTGATGAAGTTTGCTCTTGAAAAATCGCCTATGGTATTTGGGTTTTGAAATAATGGTGAAAAGTAGTGAAATTTTGACTAAGTATAAAATTTGCTGGGTTGCGGATATGGGAAATGCGAACATTGGTTCGCATTTGCGAACAATGCAGGCCTGGAATTGCGACATTTTTATTCGCATTTGCGAACACTGCTCAGTTCCCCGACCTTCGCATTTGCGAAACTTGTTTGCATTTGTGATCGTTCGCAATTGCGATAGTGGTTCGCATTTGCGATTCCAGGCGAGTATGGAGGCCCTTCGCATTTGCGAGAAAATGGGTCGCTGTTACGACCCAAACCCCGGTCGTGATGGCGCCCATCACCTTGTTAGGCAAGCCCGACCCTTAGAACATTCTCAAACCTAAGTTTACAAAGCTTCTTATCAGTTATTAAATTTAAAAATACCAATTAAGCAAAATCTTGGTCTGATAGTAACAAAAACTGTACGAAAACCACAATAATATCAAGACAGCCCATATCAGATCTAGCATCACGAGTCAGAGCCTCTAGATACAACAGAGCAACATCCTATACATATGAAAGTCTAGATGCGGAAGTAAAAGAAAGATAAGAGGAGAAATCGGGTCCTGCGGACGCCAGGCAGCTACCTCGATGACTCCGACAGATAAACTAGGCAGCAGCAACAAACTCAGCTATGCCTCCTGGATCCCTGTATCTGCACACAAGGTGCAGGGAGTAAAGTGAGTACTCCAACTCAGTGAGTAATAGCAATAAATGACAACTGAAAGTAAGAATTCTCGTCGAAACACTACACAGTTCTATAACCAACAGTAAAAGCAGTAAACAACAACTGAGCAGGGAAAACAAGTGAAAATCTCTCAAAGTCCGGCAAATTACCAACACTACTGCGACGCACAACCCGATCCAATAACAGTATATAATGCTGCGGCGCGCAGCCCGATCTAATAATAATATACACTGCTGCGGCGCGCAGCTCGATCTAATAATAATATACACTGCTGTAGCGCGCAGCCCGATCCAATAATAATAGTCGACTGTGCTCACTGGGGGTGTGTGCAGACTCCGGAGGGGCTCCTACAGTACAAGCGCTATAATACTGCGGCGTGCAGTCCGATCCAAATAATATACTACTGCGGCGTGCAGTTCGATCCATATAATATACTACTGCGGCATGCAATCCGATCCATACATGTATATGTATATACTGCTGCGGCGTGCAGCCCGATCCGATGTATATCAAATACTCTCACTATGGGTCCTTGACCCCTCTCAGTCAATATAGACTTGGCCTCTCGGGCCCACTCAACTAAGACGGGGTTTCCAACCCCAGGTATTCCTCATTTAGAGGGCAAATTGCTAAGACCGGTTCATATTATGTTTTACAGTTAAGGATATGACTGAGAGTGTGTTTTCAACAGGTAAAGTGAGGTCAATTAGCTCAACATTCTCCCTAAGGGTTCTACAGATCGGCACAAGGCCCCAAACGTGGCAACTAGCCCCAAATATACTGATATAAGCTCTGTCTCAGTCAAAAGTACAGTAGAGTCATCAATCGGGACGGACCGAGTCCAAATCCCTAGCTGTAACATCACCACGCTCATCATACGGCACGTATCTCATCTCAACATAGCACCACATAGTGGAAATATGGGGTTTCCAACCCTCAGTACATCGTTTATAACCATTACTCACCTCAATCCGGCCGAAATCCTAGCTCTCCTTGCGCTTCCCTTGCAAATCGACCTCCTCGAGTGTAGAATCTGACCAAAACCACAAGGAATACGTTATGATAAGCTAATGGGACATAACCCAATTGAAAGAACTCGAAAAACACCCAAAAACACGAAGTAGGCAAAACCCGAGCCCCGGGCCCACGTCTCAAAAAATTATAAAATTAACATCACCGGCTTCCTTATCTCGCCACGAGTTCATACATACCAAATTCACAAAAATAGGAGTCCATTTGACCCCTCAAATCGCTAGTTTAAACTCTTTCAAATTTCAAGCCCTAACCGCCACTTTTAGCCTTAATTCCCTTGGATTTTCAGTGTCAATCCACGTTTTTACACCATAACAACATAATCTAAGACCAAGAATCCATACTTGATGAAGACACTCGAAACCCTTTTCGAAATCGCCCAAATCTCCTTAGTCCAAAATGAAAATGTTGAGTTGCTTCTAAAATTCGCGAAGATGATATTAATACCCTCTGAACAGAAGTTTCCGCTTCTGTGATGCATTTGTCGCTTCTGCGACACCGCTTTTGCGGTTCTTTATCCGATTCTGCGGTTCTTCGATTTTTACCGAGGACCACTTCTGCGGTCAACCAATCGCAAATGCGAGACCGCTTCTGCGGTCCGCACGTCCGCTTTTGCGGAACCTCCCAAGCCTCCTCTTTTCGCTTCTGCGACTTCCCCTATCGCTTCTGCAGAATATACCAGGCCCCCTCAAGGACCTCTTCTGCGACCCTATAGCCACATTGTAACGGCCCGACTCGTCGTTGCGGGAGTTACCGCCCCGTTTTTCCCGTTTTATGCTTTTATATATTTCATTATATGTGTTTGGAGAATTTGAAGTAATTCGGATAAAGTTTGGTTAGAAATGAGGCAATTGGTCTCTTATTGAGAAGGTTAGTTTGGAAAAGTCAACTGAATGTTGACTTATGAGTTAGAAGGCTCGAAATGAATTTCTGATGATTCGACTAGTTTCGGGGGATGATTTATGACTTAGGAAAACAATCAGAATTGAATTTGGAGGTCCGGCGTAGAATTAGGCTTGAATTGGCTAAGGTTGGATTTTGGCGAATTCCGGATGGTAGATGAGATTTTGATCCGAGGGTCGGAATGTAATTCCGAGAGTTGCAGTAGCTCCGTTAGGTGATTTTGGATATGCATGCAAAGTTTCAGATCATTCGGAGGTGTTTAGGTCGAGTTTTAGATCAAATGCAAGATTCAGAAGTTTTAGTTTAACTTAGGCTTGAATCCGTGGTAATTCGATGGTTTTGGTGTTTATGGTAGTGTTTTTATGTTATGAGCAAGTTTTAATGAAGTAATATAATATATATGTGCATTTAGTTGAGGTCCCGAGGGCCTCGGGATGATTTCGGATGACTAACGGGAGTTTTCGAGTTGGAAAAATGCAGCAAAAAATTGCAAAGAACTTTTGTTCTATGCGATCGCAGAGAGAGGTTCATGCGATCGCATAGAAGGTTTTGGAAGGTCACAGATTTGCTCTATGCGATCGCGTAAAGGGTCCTGCGATCGCATAAGTGTGGGAATTTGGTCACTGCGCTTGCATTCAAGGGGTTGCGATCGCGTAGTGCAATTTGGGCCTGGGGTCCTTGGCAGCATTTGTTCTATGCGAACGCGGAGGCATTGGTGCGATCGCATTGAAGGATTTTGGGAGACAGTATTTTTGGTCTATGCGATCGCAAGGGTACTGATGCGATCGCATAGAAGGAGACATCTGGGCAGAACAGTTAAGGGTTAAAAATTTCAATCGCGACCCTCATAATATTTCCACCATTTTTACTCCGCCAAGAGAGGTTTTTGAGCGATTTGAAGAGGATTTTAACGGGTATTGCTTGGAGGTAAGTCTCTTGACTAGAAAACATCAATTTTTGCAAGAATCAACACTCAAATTAATGAAATTAGGTAGAAATTGTGAAGAACTAGGGCTTTGTTCTTGAAAACGAAATTTTAGGATTTGAAAGGCCATTTGAGCTCCGTTTTCGATGAACTTTATATGTACGGACTCGTGGCGAGACGAGGAATCTGTTGGTATGATTTTTGGAATTTTTTGAGAAGTGGGCCCGGGGCTCGGGTTTTACCAACTTCGTGAATTTTAATACTTTTCGAGTATTTTTGATTGGGTTAT
>MU766300.1:26593-45769 GCA_026770625.1 Nicotiana glauca | reverse complement strand
AGCCCCTCCGGAGTCTGTACACATCCCCAGTGAGCGCCGTCGACGTTAAATGGATCAGGCTACGCGCCGTAGCGGTCATGTGCATTGCATTGCATTCATGCATTGTTATTTACTTGTGCTAGCTATTATTAGCTGTTGTTGTTGGTTCATAATAAGGCGTCGGACTGTTATATTTAGCTTTACTTTGTGGCATTTCGTGGATTTTTTATCTTCAGACATTTTATATGCTTATTACTCACTGAGTTGGTAGTACTCACCCCTACTCCTTGCACCTTATGGGTAGATTCAGGTACACCGGAGGCTTAGCTGAGCAGTCGTTGTCTCCAGAGTTCATCAGAGTTGTTGAGGTAGCTGCTTGACGTTCGCAGGACCTGACTACTCTTCCTATTTCAGTTTTGTTTATATATATACATTTCCAGACTTGAGTATTTCATTCAGATATTGTTATCCAGTTCTGTTTAGAGGCTCTAGACTCGTGACCCCAGATCTTTTGGAAGTATTTTTTTTAACTTCGTATTTCTCAGTATTATTCCTCTACAAATATTGGAGTGTTATTCTAAAATTAATATATTCTCCTTAAATTGTTGGTTTTGAGATTTATTGTTGAATTGGGAGCGATTGTTGGTCAAGCTTGCCTAGCTTTAGGGTTGGGCGCCATCACGATCGGGTTTGGATTGTGACACGCATCTGCGGAACCGCTCCTGCGGCTCCTTTTCCGCAGACGCGGAAATACCAGAAGCCAGAAGATCAGACCTGCTGCATGCTTTCAAAATTCTCGTTTAATCATCCGAAATCACCCCGAGGCCCCCGGGACCTCAACCAAAAGCACCAACACATCCTAAAACCTTATGCAAACTTGTTCCAATCCCCAAAACACGTCAAACAACGCTAAAACCATAAAATCACATCGAATTCATGCCTAAGTTCAACCAAAACTTCCGAAACTCACATTCGGTCGAAAACCTGACCAAACGATGTCTGAATGACTTGAAATTTTACTCACATATCCAAAATCACCTATCAAAGCTACAGCAACTCTCGAAATTCCATTCCGACCCTCGGATCAAAATTTCACCTATCAATCGGAATCCGCCAAAATTCACACTTCGCCAATTCAAGCCTAATTCTACACCGGACCTCCAAATTCAATTCTGATCGCAATCCTAAGTCACAAATCATCCCCCGAAGCTAATCGAACCACCAGAACTCACATCCGAGACCTCTAACTATATAGTCAACTTCCGGTTGACTTTTTCAAAACAAACTTCCTTCCAAGAGGCTAAGTGCCTCATTTCCAACTAAAACCAATCCAAATCTACCCGATCAACTCAAATATTGATATTAAATCATAGAGTAACATAATATGGGGGAAACGGGGCGGTAACTCATGTGACGACGGGCCGGGTCATCACAGTCACATTTGCGACCCTATGCCCAGGCCCCAGGCTTCGCATTTGCGTTGGGGAGTTCGCATTTGCGAGTCTCACATTTGCGAGAAATACTTCGCAAATGCGAAGATATTAGACCTGACCTGCAACTATTTTTCCAAAGTTCAAAATGCAACTCGACACCTATCCAAAACTCACCCGAGCCCTCGGGGCTCCAAACCAAACATGTACACAACCTCAAAAATATCCTACGAACTTATTCGCGCGATCAAATCGCCAAAATAACATCATATTCATAGAATTAAGCCTCAAAACTCATGATTTTTCTTCTAAACTTCATGAACTTTCAAACTTGGAACTTATAGTCCGAAACACGTCAAACGACATCCGATTTCGACCAAACTTCACAAAAAGCACTTAAATAATATATAAGACTTGTATCGGGCGTCGAAACCAAAATACGAGCCCGATACCTCAGTCTTTTGATCAATTTTCATATCCATTTTCCTAAATAATTTTAGAAAAATAATTTAACAGAAAAATTCTTTCCTCGAGCTCTAGACCTCGGGATTCAACTCCGGGCACATGCCCGAGTCCCATATTTTTCTACGGATTTTCCGGACCGTCCAATCTCGGGTCCGGGTCCGTTTACCCAAAATGTTGATCAAAGTCAACTTTAATCATATTAATATCAAAATTCTTCAAATTTTTCACAGAATTCACATATTTCAACATAAAAGCTTTCCGGTTACGCGCTTGGACTGCGCACGAAAATCGAGGCAAGTAAAAATGAGGTTTTCAAGGCCTCGAAAGCATAGAACGAATGAGGAAAAAGGTGATGACCCTTTGGGTCATCACATCCTCTACCTCTAAAACAACCGTTCGTCCTCGAACGGACAAAAGAAAGAAGTACCTGAGTTGGGGAACAGATGTGGATAACTGCTCCGCATATCAGACTCGGACTCCCAGGTCGAGGCCTCAGGGGGCTGACCTCTCCACTGAACACGAACAGAGGGAAAACTCCTAGATCTCAACTGACGAGCCTACCGGTCTAAAATAGCTACCGGCTCCTCCTCATAAGATAAATCCTTGTCCAACTGGACATTGATGAAGTCTAACACATGGGTAGGATCGCCGTGATACCTCCGAAGCAGAGACACATGAAAAAATGGATACACGACTGATAAGATAGGTGGCAATGCAAGTCTATAAACCACCTCTCCTATTTGATCAAGAATCTCAAACGGACCAATGTACCTAGGGCTGAGCTTGCCATTCTTTCCGAACCTCATCACGCCCTTCATAGGCGATACCCGGAGCAATACCCGCTCACTAACCATAAAAGCCACATCTCGAACCTTACGGTCCACATAACTCTTTTGCCGCGACTGAGACGAACGAAGCCTGTCCTGAATGATCTTGACCTTATCTAAGGCTTCCTGAACTAAGTCTGTACCCAATAACCAAGACTCTCCCGGCTCAAACCATCTGACTGGAGACTGACATCGCCTACCATACAATGCCTCATATAGGGCAATCTGAATGCTGGACTGGTAGCTGTTGTTGTAGGCGAACTCTGCTAAAGGCAAAAACTAGTCCCACGGGCTTCCAAAATCAATGACACAGGCTCGGAGCATATCCTCCAAAATTTGTATAGGTCGCTCAGACTGACCGTCCGTCTGAGGATAGAATGCTGTGCTCAACTGAACCTGAGTGCCTAACTCCTGCTGAACTGCTCTCCAGAAATGCGAGGTGAACTGCGTACCACGGTCCGAAATGATAGATGCCGGCATACCATGAAGGCGAACAATCTCTCGGGTGTAGATCTCACCTAACCTCTCCGATGAATAAGTGGCGGCAACAGGAATAAAATGCGCTGACTTGGTCAGTCTACCAACAATGACCCAAATTGCATCAAACTTCTTCCGAGTCATCGGAAGTCCAGTAACGAAATCCATGGTAATCCTCTCCCACTTCCACTCGGGAAGCTCAATCCTCTGAAACAAACCACCAGGCCTCTGATGCTTATACTTGACCTGCTGACAGTTCAAACACCGAGCCACATATGCAACAAAATCTTTCTTCATCCTATGCCACCAGTAATGTTGCCGCAAGTCCTGATACATCTTTGCGGCGCCCAGGTGAATAGAATACCGCGAACTATGGGCCTCTGCTAAGATCAACTCTCGAATCCCATCGACATTGGGCACACAAACTCGCCCCTGCAATATCAAAACACCATCATCATCTAAAGTCACCTTCGTAGCACCTCCACGTTGCACCGTATCTCTCAGGACACACACAAATGAGGATCATCAAACTGCCGATCACGGATACGCTCCAAAAATGAAGAACGAGCGACCGTGCAAGCTAACACTCTGCTAGGCTCAGAAATGTCCAACCTCACAAGCCGATTGGCCAAAGCCTGAATATCCAAAGCAAGCGGTCTCTGGCTGACCGGAATATACGCAAGACTAGCCATGCTGGTAGACTTCCTACTCAATGCATCGGCCACCACATTAGCCTTACCCGAGTGATACAAGATAGTAACATCATAATCTTTCAACAACTCTAACCACCTCCGCTGCCTCACATTCAACTCCTTCTGCTTAAACAGATACTGAAGGCTCTTGTGATCCGTGTACACCTCACACGTCACACCATATAGATAATGCCTCCAAATCTTCAATTGTCTCGAAGCATAGGCAGTGACTTTGCCATCCTACATCAATACTGCACCAAGCCCAACACGGGAAGCATCAAAATAGACTGTGTAAGGCCCTGAACCCATGGGCAAAACCAATACCGGTGTCGTAGTCAGAGCTGTCTTGAGCTTCTAAAAGCTCGCCTCACACTCATCTGACCACCTGAACTGGGCACCCTTATGGGTCAATCTGGTCATCGGGGCTGCAATAGACGAAAATCCCTCTACGAACCGACGGTAATAACCTGCTAACCCCAAGAAACTCCGAATCTCAGTCACTAAAGCTGGTCGAGGCCAATTCTAGACTGCCTCAATCTTCTTTGGGTCCACCTGAATACCCTCTACTGATACAATATGACTAAGAAATGCAATCGAACTCAACCAGAACTCGCATTTCGAAAACTTAGCATATAGCTGACTATCCCTCAGAGTCTGAAGAACCACTCTGAGGTGCTGCTCGTGCGCTTCCTTGCTGCGGGAGCATACCAGAATATCATCAATAAAGACTATCACGAATAAGTCTAGATATGGCCTGAACACTCGGTTCATCAACTCCATAAATGATGCCGGGGCATTGGTCAACCCAAATAACATGAGTAAAAATTCATAGTGCTCATATGGAGTGCGGAATACTGTCTTACGGACATCAGACGCCCTAATCTTCAGCTGATGGTAGCCAGATCTCAAATCTATCTTTGAGAACACCTTTGCCCCCTGAAGCTGGTCAAACAAATCATCAATTCTCGGCAGTGGATACTTGTTCTTTATCATCACTTTGTTCAATCGCCGGTAATCAATACACATCCGCATCGATCCATCCTTTTTCTTCACAAATAACACCGGCGCATCCCAAGGAGAAACACTAGGCCTGATAAAACCCTTCTCTAGTAAATCCTGCAACTGGTCCTTTAACTCCTTCAATTCTGGCGGGGCCATACGATACGGCGGAATAGAAATGGGCTGCGTGCCCGGAGCCAGATCAATGTAGAAATTAATATCCCTGTGGGGCGGCATACCCGACAGGTCTGAAGGGAAGACCTCGGGGAACTCCCGAACAATAGGAACAGAGTCAATAGAAGGAACCTCTACGCAGAAGTCACGAACATACGCCAGATAAGCTAAACACCCCTTCTCGACCATGCGTCGAGCCTTAACATATGAAATAACACTGCGGGTGGCATGACCTGAGGTCCCTTTCCACTCTAGTCGGGGCAATTCTGGCAAAGCCAAGGTCACGATCTTGGCGTGACAATCTAAGATATCATGATACGGGGATAACCAATCCATCCCCAAAATAACGTTGAAATCCACCATATCTAAAAGTAGTAAATCAACAGGGTCTCAAGACCCTCAAACAAAACCACACAGGAATGTCCAAAGCATAACTAGAAATAGCCAGGTAGGGTGAAAAATAGGAGGACACATATGAATATGTAGACCCAGGGCCAAATAGCACTGGCGCATCTCTATCACAAACCAGAATAGTACCTGTAATGTCTGCACCTGAAGACTCAGCCTCTGGCCTGGCTGCTGGCTGACCTCTACCTCCGGCGACCTAAACTCTACCTCTAAAACCTCTACCTCCACCTCTAACACCTCTGCCACCGTCTCTAGCTGGTTGGGCAGGCTGTGGAACCTCCGGTGCTTGAATCATAGCAAGAGAACTCTGATGTTGGAAGCTGCCATGAACTCGAGGAAAATATCTGACAATGTGCCTCGGATGATCACAAGCATGGCAAGGCCTCGTCTGCTGCGGCTGAGCACCCCTCAACCTCGGGCAAACCCTCCTGTTGTGACCATACTCACCACACTCATAACATCTACATGAATGCTGCAGCTGAGGGAACGGAGGCTGACCCTGTCGACTTGAATGACCACCTGAAGTACCATGAGTGACCTGGAGAGTTGACTGAAAAGGCCTGGGAGGATGGCCTCTACCATAAGAACCTCTACCTCCTGATGAGGTACCACTGAATCTACCTACATGTCGGGGCCTCTTATCCGACCCATGACTACCTCCCTATAGCAGAGCTGTCTCAACTCTACGGCCTACATTGGCCGCCTCCTGAAAAGTGCTCTCACTCCCGACCTGAGCCACTATATACGGCTGACCTGCCACCACTAGCGGAACCACTTGAAGCAAACCCGCTCGAATGACACCCTCTATGAGGCCTACCAATCGGACTAGAGCATCCTGAAGAACTAGGGTGGCAATGAACCCTTCTGGGACCTGAGCTGGGCCTACCGGAACTGCTGGGACCGGAACCTCCTCCTCGAAATCAACCTCTACCACTGGGGCTGCTGCTGGGGTCTCGGACTACTGAGCGGTAGATGAAAAAGTGCGTGTTCTTGCCATCTACGGAGGAATAGAGTAGAAATTCAATCGGTACTTGAAAAATAGAACCGCACGACGAGAAAGAACAAATGCGAAACTTTTCTAACTCTGTAGCCTCTGGAGGATAAATACAGATGTCTCTGTACCGATCCCTCAGACTCTACCGAGTTTGTCCATGAGTTGTGAGACCTATGTAACCTAGTGCTCTGATACCAACTTGTCACAACCCGGATTTCCCCACCATCGGGATCGTGATGGCGCTTACCCATGGTAGCTAGGCAAGCCAACTTATTTACCCTTTCATTACTAGACAATTACTTTAACAGTTTACAGCATCAATATAGAACATGAAATTTAACAAGAATAATAGCAAAAGTCTGATTAAAAATTATGAATCATGACGTGGAACAGTCATTAATAGCCTCTACCCAAGATTTGGTGTCATAGTACTCACGAACTACTAAGAATATACTAAATACAATGGTCTGAAAGAAATATATAAGATGTCTATCTCGAAAACAATGAGGCAACAGTCTAAAAGAGAACATAAAGAAGAGACGTCGGTCCTGCAGACGTCTGCAATTCTACCTCGGTCTCGTGAAAATGAAAGCCTGCTCCCGCACTAATGCTGCTGCTGCTCCTCAAAACCTGGACTTGTGCAAAAATGCACAGAAGTGTAGCATCAGCCCAATCGACCCCATGTGCTGGTAAGTGTCTAGCTTGACCCGGGTGAAGTAGTGATGAGGCTAGACTGGATACCACATAAACCTGTGCAGTTATAAATATACAACAAAAATTGAATACAAGGCAATTAACAACATGTGAGGGGGAAACATGCTATGTGGTATCCTAATCCAGTCTTCTTGGGTTGCAAGAGTGTTGTCTTTTAGAGATCTTGGTAAATTGAATTGAGTACAGCCTTTGTGATTTTCAGCGATCACCACCAACACTGATAGGGTTGGTTTTCACTTGCTCACCAATAACGACCCTTTGGTTTTCACTCGCTCACCAAAGAAACGAACAATGACACAACCTTTTGGACACACTGCCTCTCCAATATTTTCTTGTCTCTCTTCTCTCTTTTGGATACATAGTAAATCCACTAAAGTGAATTACAATGCTTGTTAAGAGTAGAATAAAGAACTTGTAGCTGGATAGACAATTATATAGAAGGCTGCGTGTCTTCTTCTTTCCAGGCTCTCATTTTTATAGTCTTCAATAGCTTCTAACATTGGGCTTGATTTTGCTAATCCGTTGATTTATTCAATCAGAAGATTTTCTCCTTTTATTGAGTAGATACCAACGTGACTTCCTGATGAAGTATCTTACTAATGGACTCAATATATTTTCAATTTGCTGATATTCTGGACTCCATGCCTTAAACTCATTTGATTTCTTTCCTTGTGAAATAGATAATATTATTGTGTATCCATAAAATGAGATCTTCCCATTTGAAGTGTTGTCAACAACTGCACCAGTATATATTAAATTTTTCTCCCTTGAAAGAGCTTGGTGATTCTATGCCTTTGATCTTGGAGATATAATTTCTTACTATAATATTGTAGTAAGAATATTCCATACGTAATAGATCTTGTCCAAAACTTTAGGAAGTATTCTTCCATAATTTTCCAATGTTCTTTTAGTAGGTCTTGAAAAGTCATCTCTTTCCATAAAATAGATTGTACTATACCCATAATATATTTTCTTTCCATAAAAAATATATTCTTCTCCCATTATATTGAAAATATTCCTTTCTTGATCTTGAAAAATAATATCTTTCCATAATATAAATTGTACTTCATCCATATAATATATTTTCTTTCCATAGAAAATATATTCTTCTTTGGTCTTGTAGTGTCTTTTCCATCTAATATCTTCCTTCCATAAAATAATAAATCTTCTCCATGATTTTAGCAATTTTACTTTCAAGATATTGAAAAGCTTTCCATCTATTAGTTCCATAGATTATTATTCTGATATTGTAGTAAGCCATTTAATATTTGAAATTTCACTTTCAAATATTATTCCTTCTAGATTAAATCACTGAAAATAATCTTCCTTGATGAATTCATCACATTATATTCTCTTTCCCATATTTTTTTGGATCTTTACCAGCATTTTCTTTCCTATACAAGAATAAGATTACCACAAGTATATGTTCTTTGATTAATAGTTATTTTGGTTTGTTATCATCAAAATTAATACATGAAACCTTGAAGCTAACAATCTCCCCCTTTTGATGATGACAAACCATTTAGTACAAAATAAAAAAATTTAATCAAATACTTAATTAAAGTACAGTAAAGATCACTTCCCTGAAATGTCGAGCTTTCTCTTCATGCATAGACGTCATGCCACATAAAGGCTTCCCTTACTCTAATCATTCCTTCGTCATGCTCCCCTGTCTCCATACATTCTATATTTTTCGAACTTTTGTACATATTATTTTCTTCCCCTTTTGGCATCATCAAAAGGGCAACGGGAATATGCAAGTAAAGTATAACTATAACTTATAATCATCCAGGGAGTTATAAAAAGTATGTAGTAATGATTCCCTTTAAGAGCCATAAGCAGAAAGAAAAATCTAACAAAATTTTAAGCTAGTTAACAGCTTTTAGTCCGACTAAAATATTCAAAGTATTAACCCAAAGCTAAAAAATATTGAAATGTCGTTATAGGTAGACAAAAAGAATTCTAGACCACAGAAGAACATCATTTCACATGATTAAAAGCTTAGTAGAGATTAAAAAAACTCACAAAATACTTTATTTTTCAAACATCATTTAGCATATAAGACAATGTAATCGCATATAGTCACTTGAAAAACGCTCGATTATTCAAAAAGATTAAGAAACTTTTGATATCCTAACACGTTAAACTTTCAAGAGAAATTTGAGCAAAGACTTAAGACTCTTAGAAAGATTACAACATATTAATGCATACAAGAGTCAGAAAATGGTCATATATTTATATCACCGAAATGAAGGATATGGGATCATTATCATGAAAGTCGTTGTCCTTTTCATGACATGAGATTATTAAAAATCTCCATCCCATTTTTATTTCATTCCACTTTGTTGCTTCCAAGGTTTGGATATGAAAATATTCTATTAAATCAAAGCAATTAGTTCTTACATATATTAATCCAAAATTTAGAATCAATTAAAGATCTTTTGTGGCACTATAAAGAAATATTATGGGATCAGGTATACCAAAATATTTATCATAGAAATGCAATAGAGAGCTGGTCATACCTTGGTATTTTAATCGATTGTTGGACTTACTTATTTTCTCCTTGCTTTGCATTATTTGGAATGTGAAGATAAGGTAAATTCTCCATTATACTCATTTCCAACTCGATCATCTACTAGAGGCTTAAAAATACTTGACATGCTTTCGGTTAGCATTACAAAAAATATGCTCTTGTAAATACATCTTTGGAAAGAATAATCGTCAGATGATAAACTTGAATTTGTTTCAAATGGTAACTGGTCTTAGTCACATGAAAGTGATTAAAAAAACTTTCAATTCTAGAGAGAGGCTAGAGAATAATGTTATGCAATTTTCAAACCATTTAACATCCATAAAAATACTTTACAAACTTTGTAATAAGCACATAAAAAATGATATTCTAACAAAATTTTCAAGGAAGAAACATACCTTCTTGTTGTGAAACCTTGGGCTACACATAATTTTTACGACCTTACCAGTCTTATCCGCTTTAGATATCCATAATTGCAGCTCATTTGCTTAGTACTGGATTTTTATAATGGTGATTCTTTTAACTTTGCTCAACAAATCTTGTATTACTAGAATCCATTATTCATCGTTTAATGCTTCTTCATGGCCGTCTAGTTTAACTAGCAATTTATTTCACGCTATCCACTGTAATTCTCCATCCTTATTCACAAATTGCTTAAAAAAATATTAGTATAAAAAAATGAGCATGATGAGATTTCTTTACAACTAATGAATAAGAAATATGCCAAGAGTCTTACCAAGACAGTTGCAACCAAAGGAAATAAGATAACCAAAAAATTAATTTTTCTTCCTTCCCATAGCTCAGATAGAATCACATTCAAGGTAAGATCCAATGTAAATGTTAAAGCAAATATAAGCCAACGATGACAATTTATGCAAAAATAATGCTTTCTTTTCATGTCTGCATTCAATTCAGCCACAAAACTAAATAAGAGAAGAAACATGTGTGACAAAGAAATTATCGAACAAATACTTTAACTTACATCTCTAATCATCATTTTTTTTATTAAGGAATATAACCTAAGCAAAAGTATAGATAAACATCAATAGAAATATATGCATGTACCTTCCAAGCTTTTGAGTTTTAGGAGTGGTCGAGTATCTCCATATGTGCACAAGTTAACGAGGCATCAAGGTTAAACAATCTTCTCAAAAAATGAATGAAATATTAAAACTTTCACTAAAAGAATAAATATAAGAAGTATTTCTCTTCACAAGTTATTTTAAGTTTACAACTACATGAAAGGAATACATGCATACTTTCTTATCCTAATGCTTATACAAATGGCATGGTTCATGCAAGATATTCGTTCTTATTCAAATCTCTAAGTCACAGATAAGATTAACACCAAACATAATAGTAGTATGTTGTATCTAGTCGACTCAAGCAATATGTAGTTGTACATAATAAAAAAATATTACTAGATACGTATCACCTTATAAAGCATCCGAAGGAATTTGAACAACCTTTAGTGATACCAATCACTTAAGCTTTACCATCACATGTAATAGTTCCTTCATCATTTGTAGAGTATGTATGAACGTTGAAGAATTTTTAAGCATTTGCCTTGACCAGCCATTATGCAAATTTTATTTATACCTTTTTATGGCTGGACTCAGTATGATGACCTAAAGGGGTCATTACTATTTTCTTATCTATTCCAAGCTTTCGAGGCCTTGAAAACCTCATTTATAGTCATCTCGATTTACGTGCGCAATCCGTAAAAGCGTAGTTGGAAGCTCAAATATGAAATTCTGTGAAAATTTGCAAAGTTTTGATATTAAAATGAATAAATTTGACTCCGGTCACTATTTTGGGTAAATGAATCCGGACCCTTGATTTAACAGTCTCGGAAGGTCCGTAGAAAAATATGGGACTTGGGCGTATGCCCGAAATCGAATTCGGAGGTCTTAGGCTCGAGAAAAGAATTTTTGAGTAAAATTGTTTTCTGAAAATATTTAAGAAAAACGAAAATGAAGTTTGATTAAAAAAAGTGATGATATCGGGCCCGTATTTTGGTTCCGGCACCCGGTACAGATCTTATATGTGGTTTAAGCACTTTCTGTAAAGTTTGATTGAAAACGGACGTCGTTTGACGTGTTTCTGACTAGTTTGATTGAAAACGGACGTCGTTTGACGTGTTTCTGACTCAAAATGAAAATTTTTATGTTTTATAGAATTTGAAAGAGTTCTTGGATTCTAAAGCTTAATTCGTGGTATATGACGTTATTTTGGCGATTTGATCGTACGGTTAAGTTCGTAGGATATTGTTGAGTTAGTGTATGTGTTTGGTTAGGAGCCCCGAGGGCTCGAGAGTGTTTCGGAGGTGTCTCAGAGTGATTTCGAACTTAGGAAAATTGCAGAAACAGTACCGTGCACAGTACCCTGTGAACAGTACCCTGTGAACAGTACCATGTACAGTACCCTGTGAACATTACCGTGTACAGTACCTGTGAACATTATCGTGTACAGTACCCCATGAACAGTAAAAACACGTGAACAGTAACCCGAATTCTGGACAGAATGTTTATTTCTGAAAATGGGACTTTGTCCCATTTTTCATTTTTGTCAAGTTGGAACTCGGGAAGAGGCGATTTTCGGGATATTTTTAGAGAAAATAAAGGGGTAAGTGTTCTTAATTTAATTTTGGTTAGATTACCCGAATCTATTACTAGTTTTGGCATTAAATCTATGAATTTAGTTGGAAGAGTTTGAAAACTCTCTCGGATAAATTTGAGGATTTGAGGGTCTAAATGTTATCGAAATTTAGTAATTTTGGTATGGTTAGACTCGTAGTTTGATGATGTTTCATATTTCATAATTTTTGATGAGTTCCGAGATGTGGGACCCACGGACGAATTTTTAATCGATTTTTTTTATAACTAGATTTAAAGCTTCGGACGAATTCGCGAGGCGAAGGCTTGTAGAAATTTTGAATTGGTAGCAAAGCGAGGTAAGTGTTTGATATACCCTAGCTTGAGGGAATAGGAGTTGAGTCATATTTGTTACTTGCTAATTATCGGGTACGATGTATAGGCATGGTGACGAGTATCTATACATTGGTGTCTAGTATGACCCTGAGTCTTTACATTACGAATATTTGGATTTTGTTATATCTTCCATGTTTGAATGATGATTTCTATTAAAATTGTGAAAGTATATGAGATGATCGAACCCTTTGGAGCATTGGCTCAAGTGATAAAATGAATTACAAGTAAGAAATGAAAGAAAGAGAAAGAAGTATTAAATAATTCCCTTGCCGGGAATTTTATTGCTTAATTGTTGTAGCCTTGTTAGGGTTTAATTGTGTTCCCTTGCCAGGATTTCTATTACCGTTTTGTTTATTCCCTTGGCCTTGTTTGAAATTGTTGCTTGGGTGAGGAAAAGTGTAAAAACACGAAGGGTGATGCTATGCACTTATTGTCGTTTGTTATGATTTCTTATTGTTATCAGTTCAGGTGCATTAATTGTCTTATTCTACTATTGCTGTGATTCTTTATGTGACATTTTCCTTCACTGTGCTACTTGTTATTATTGAATTTATGCCATAATTGGTACATGTTTATGTAAATTAATTGCTAGTTGTCATTATTTATTTTCCACAGTGAATCATAATTTTTGTGTACTTGTTGTCTTTTGAATTCGTATTAATTGTTGTGTTTGTTAGAGCAAATTATATTTGGAAGAACTGTTGACTAAATGAAATGGGAGCTGGTGGTACGCCTACCACAAGATATTAATGAAATGGGAGCGGGTGGTACGCCTACCACAAGATATTGATGAAATGGGAGTGGGTGGTACGCATACCACAAGATATTGATAAAATGTAAGCGAGTGGTACACCTACCACAAGATATTGATTAAATGGGAGCGAGTGGTACGCCTACCACAAATGATATATTGAAATGGGAGCGAGTGGTACGCCTACCACAAGATATTGATGAAATGGGAGCGATTGGTACGCCTACCACAAATGATATATTGAAATGGGCGCGAGTGGTACACCTACCACAAATGATATTGAAATGGGAGCGAGTGGTACGCCTACCACAAATAAAATATTGAAATGGGAGCGAGTGGTACGCCTACCACAAATGATATAATTAAATAGGAGCGAGTGGTACGCCTACCACGAGATATTATGAAATGGGAGCGGGTGGTACGCCTACCACGAGATATTATGAAATGGGAGCGGGTGGTACGCCTACCACGAGATATGAGAAATGGGATCGGGTTGCACGCCTGCAACGAGATGAGATGAATCTGAAAGTTGTCTTTATTTCTTATTTCTGTGTTAGAAGTTAAACTGTAGATTGTTTCTTCGTTATTCCTGATATCCTGTTTATATCTAATACCCCTGAAGCATGTTCCCTTCCCACATTGACTTATTGTTTCTTGTACGTTGTTGTTATATGTGTGTGTGTGTGTGTGTGTGTGTGTGTGTGTGTGTGTATATATATATATATATATATATATGAACTGCACAGGATTAATTGGGTGTCTGGTCCTAGCCTCGTCACTACTTCGTCGGGGTAGGCTGGACACTTACCAGTACATGGGGTTGGTTGTGCTGATACTACACTCTGTGCTCTTTTGCACAGATACAGGTTTCGGATAGCAGCAGCAATAGTGCAGGTGTTAGCACTCAGACCAGCGAGACACCGAGGTGGCCTTGTAGGCGTTCGTAGGCCCGATGTCTCTTCTATCTTTATTTCAGTCTGTTATCTCATGTATTTCGAGACAAACAGTTATATTTTCATTTAGACGTTGTATTTAGCACTCTTATTAGTTCGTGAGTATGTGACACCAGTCTTGGGTAGAGGTTTTAATTGAATTTCAGTATTTCATTAGTTTTGTTAATTTAAGTCTTCTGCTCATTTAAATTATCCCGCTGTATTTATATTAATATTATTGTTAAATGTTTAAAAGAAAAAAACGAAAAAAGGTAAATAAAAGTTGGCTTGCCTAGCTCCTATTAGTAGGCGCCATCACGACTCCCGAGGGCAGAAAATCCGGGTCGTAACAAGTTGGTATCAGAGCTCTAGGTTACATAGGTCTCACAACTCACACACAAACTTAGTAGAGTTTGGGGGATCGGTACAGAGACGTCTGTATTTATCCCCCAGAGGCTACAGAGTTAGGAAAAAGTTTCACATTTGTTCTTTCTTGTCCTGTGGTTCTGTTTCTCAAAGCTAATTGAATTTCTACTCTTGTCTTTCCACGAATGGCGAAGTCACGTACTGCTTCTTCAGCCGAACAACGGCACAGACCGGTGATAGATCAACTACGTCTTCAGAAGTTTTGCGAAGGTCAGATAGGTTTCACCAAACTCTTCGCTACCACTTTCAGCGGTGCATTTTTTGAGGACCCATGGGATTTTCTTGACCGCTACTATGAGGTATATTGCAGAACGTGAGAATAGTCGAAATTGAGGGGGTTGATTTTGCTGTGCTTCGGATGAAAAGTAGAGGTAGTGGTAAGATAATGTATTTACCAGACCAGTTGTGGTTCCAACGGAAGATGCAGACGTATCAAGAGATCACCTAATGAATCGTGCAGGGGGTTCAACGGACCTTGATGTCTGATTGATTTATTTGAGTTGTGAAGAACAAATATTGTGGATTATCGGATGTTGTGACCTTTGACTTAGCGCCAAATGTGGAATTCCACTATCAGTGAATGGATCGTATGGTCATATGTTATGTCAGTTTTGGCTTGGAATGTATATATATGGTACGGAAAGGTTCCTCAATAATTTATACATATTTAAGGCTTGGTACTTTGCAGGGGGTAAGGTTGGAGCTTGTGGTATATCTGCCTCCTTAATAATCCAACACTTCAGTATCAAGGGAGTTAGGGAAACAACCTTAAATTTACAAAAATCTACTCAGTATAGCACTCATGGTTGCGTATTTGGGGTGCTTTGGAGGAAATACAGTGGTAGACGATCTTCTCGACTATATGGTTTGTGCCAAGATTTATCTGTATGGAGTTTTACCTTTGTGATCGTTGTGCGTAAATAGGGGTAATAATCACCCCCAAAGAATAATGAAGAGTATATGAATAAATAGGCTAGCTCAGCAGCGTTAAGTCAGCACAACAAGAGAGGAAATTGGCTGCCGGTGTTTGTGGCAAGCCTACGAAGAGGGCAGACTGGCCAATGCAACATCACCTACTCAGATCTATTTTAAGAAATGTTTTGAAGGAGTTTACCTCCCGGGTTCTCTGTAATATGTGGTATATGTGATCTGAACGGTTGTGCCAGGTCACCATGGCAGTGTCCGAATATGTCATCAGGTTCAATAAGTTAGCTGAGCCCTCAAAGGAATTGTTATAAATGTGGTAGTACTAGGCACATCATGGGATGAATTGTCCTAGACTTGAAGAAATATAATTTATGAAAGCACTCAGGTTACGTGTCCCATTGCAGTCAATACTCAGCTTACACGGCCAGCCAGAGGTAGGGGTCAGGATGTTAGAGGTGGAGACTCAGCCGTTGATATATTTTCTATGGTGTGGCTGAGGTCGCAACACTAGATGGTGTTGTTACTAGTACGGTTTCGAATTTGATTCGGTTCTGAGTATCGTGGCAAGTCCTTCTATTGTGCTCCACTTATGAGCGAGCTTCGTAATTCTGAGATCCGCTTATGTGAATGCTCATGTTGAGAGATTCGACAGAGATGGCTAAGTCTATCATTATATGTTGTGATATTGTTAAACAAAAGACATTTGAAAGAAGGAGAAATGAAATATTTCGGTTGGCACGCCTTGCTAATACCGGTGACTCAGCACTAAGGACGAGATCCTCGCATATTTATGTAATGAAAAGTATTTAAACCGTAATTATTGAGTTTTAGACTACGAGATGTGGTTATGGTCATACCTATGAAGCATTTTATGTCAATATATCATTACGATAATGCCTTGCTTGTAATACGGAAGGTTAGTATTATTGATATATACTTTATGGTATTTTGTCGGGTTGTGGAAATATTGTTAGGAGTTGTTTTGGTGTTACTCTGACAGGTGGATAGACCCAGTTATAGGGGAGACTCTGCCAAAATTTCTGAAGAACTTGGGAGTTAGAAAAAAAATTGGATATTGAGAGTTGCAAGGGCAAATTTGTGTACCTAATGTAGATGGGCTTCGAAAGTTGATTCTAGAGGAGGCCCACAGTTTCTGGTATTCTATTCATCCAGGCGCCGTGAAGAGGTATCGAGATTTGCGGTAACATTATTGGTGGCATACGTGGCGCGATGTTTAAACTGTCAACAGGTTAAAAATGAGCATCAGAGGCCTGGTGGTTTATTTCAGAGGATTGAATTTCCCGAGTGGAAGTGGCAGAAGATTGCTATAGACTTAGTTAATGGACTTCCATTGACTCGGAAGAAGTTTGATGCCGTTTGGGTCATTGTTGATAGGCTGATCAAGTCAGCGCATTCCATTCCTGAGGCAATCTCCTATTCATCCGAGAGGTTAGCTGAGATTTATATCCAGGAGATTGTTCGCTTTCACGGGGTGCCGGTATCTATCATTTTGGATCACGATACACAGTTTACCTCGCGTTTCTGGAAAGCAGTTCAGTGAGAGTTAGGCACCCAGGTGCAGTTGAGCATAACATTTCATCCTCAGACAGACGGGCAGTCAAAATGGACTATTCAGATATTAGAGGATATGTTCCGAGCTTGTGTTATTGACTTTGGAGGTTTGTGGGATTAGTTTTTGCCTCTAGCAGAGTATGCCTACAACATCAGCTACCATTCAAGTATCCAGATGGTTCCTTATGAGGCTTTACATGATAGGCGGTGTCGATCTTCGGTTGGATGGTTTGAGCCGGGAGAGGCTCAGTTGTTGGGTACAGATTTGGTTCAGGAGGCCTTGGACAAGGTCAATACCATTTAGGATAGGCTTCGTACAGCCCAGTCCAGGCAAAAGAGCTATACAGATCGTAAGGTTCGAGATGTATCTTTCATGGTTGGTGAGAGGGTATTGCTCCGAGTGCCACCTATGAAGGGCGTGATGAGATTTGGAAAGAAGGGCAAGCTTAGCCCTAGGTTCATTGGCCCGTTTGAGATTCTTGAGCAAGTTGGAGAAGTGGCTTATAGAATTGCATTGCCGCCTAGCTTATCGGCCGTGCATCCAGTCTTTCATATGTCCATGCTCCAAAAATATCACGGCGATCCAGCCCACATATTAGATTTCAGCACTGTCCAGTTGGACAAGGACTTGTTTTACGAGGAGGAGCCGATGGCTATTTTAGAGCGGCAGGTTCGTCAGTTGAGATCCAAAAGCTTTCCTTCTGTTCGTGTTCAGTGAGTAGGTCAACCTTCTAAGGCCTCGACCTGGGAGTCCGAATCTAATATGCGGAGTAGTTATCCCCGTCTATTCCTTGACTCAAGTACTTCCTTCTTCTGTCCGTTCGAGGACGAACGATTGTTTTAGAGGTAGAGAATGTGATGACCCAAAGGGGTCATCTTTGTTTTCTTCTTAATTCCAAGCTTTCGAGGCCTTGAAAACTTCATTTATAGTCGCCTCGATTTGCATGCGTAGTCCGTACGCGTAGCTGAAAGCTCAAATATGAAATTTTGTGAAAATTTGATATTAAAATAAATAAATTTGAATCCGGTCAACATTTTGGGTAAACGTACCTGGACCAGTGATTTGACGGTCTCGGAAGGTCAGTAGAAAAATATGGGACTTGGGCGTATGCCCGGAATCGAATTCTGAGGTCTCAGGCTCGAGAAAAGAATATTTGAGTAAAATTGTTTTACAAAAATGTTTAAGGAAAATGAAAATGAAGTTTGATTAAAAAAAGTGATGGTATCGGACCCGTATTTTGGTTCCAGCGCCCGGTACAGGTCTTATATGTGGTTTAAGCACTTTTTGTAAAGTTTGGATGAAAACGGACGTCATTTGACGTGTTTCAAACTCAAAATGAAAAATTTGATGTTTTATGAAATTTGAAAGAATTCTTGGATTCTAAAGCTTAATTCGTGGTATATGACGTTATTTTGGCGATTTGATCGCACGGTTAAATTTGTAGGATGTTGTTGAGTTAGTGTATGTGTTTGTTTAGGAGCCTCGAGGGCTCGAGAGTGTTTCGGAGTGATTTTGGACTTAGGAAAATTGCAGAAACAGTACCATGTACAGTACCCTGTGAACAGCACCATGTACAGTACCTATGAACAGTACATGTGTACAGTACCCCGTGAACAGTAAAAATGTGTGAACAGTACCCCGAATTCTAGACAAAATGTTTATTTCTGAAAATGGGACTTCCCATTTTCCATTTTTGTCGAGTTGGAACTCGGTAAGAGGCGATTTTCAGGATATTTTCAGAGAAAACAACGGGGTAAGTGTTCTTAACTTAATTTTGGTTAGATTACCCGAATCTATTACTAGTTTTGGTATTAAATCTATGAATTTAGTTGGAAGAGTTTGAAAACTCTCTCGGATAGATTTGAGGATTTGAGGGTCGAAATGTTAT
>MU766300.1:3823-23790 GCA_026770625.1 Nicotiana glauca | reverse complement strand
TATATATATATATATATATATATATATATATATATATATATGTATATTTGAAACTACACATGATTAATTGTGTGTCTGGTCCTAGCCTCGTCACTACTTCACCGAGGTAGGCTGGGCACTTACCAGCACATGGGGTTGGTTGTGCTGATACTTCATTGTGTTCTCTTTTTCACAGATACAGGTTTCGGACAGCTGCAACAATAGCGCGGGTGTTAGCACTCAGACCAGCGAGACACTGAGGTAGCCTTGCAGGCATTCGCAGGCCCGACGTCTCTTCTATCTTTATTTCAGTCTGTTATCTCATTTATTTCAAGACAAACAGTTATATTTTCTTTCAGACGTTGTATTTAGCACTCTTAGTAATTTTAGAGTACGTGACACCAGTCTTGGGTAGAGGTTTTAATCTAATTTCAGTATTTCATTAGTTTTGTTAACTTAAGTCTTTCGCTCATTTAAATTATTCCGTTGTATTTATATTATTATTATTATTGTTAAATGTTTAAAAGAAAAAAAAATAAAAAAGGTAAATAAGAGTTGGTTTGCCTAGCTCCTATTAGTAGGCGCCATCACGACTCCCGAGGGCGGGAAATCCGGGTCGTGACACTCAGAATTCCTGCAAAGCAGATTAATTTATTTTTGGTACCCAAATCATTTTGGGTCCTTCATGGTTAGTAGATTGAATAATTCGAGATGCATATAACTGTTTTGGCCTCCAAACATTCTTTAATCTAACATAACTTTTGGCATAATTACATGCAAATACTTTATGTCCAGAATTGCCACAATAGTGGCATGTACTATGAGAAGATGAATATTTACCTGCAGCTGTCTTATTTGTTGACTTGGAGCTTTCCTCAGTCAACTTGTTCAAAATAATACGTTTACCAGTAGATCCCTTTTTAATCGACTTATAGCTGTTAAGCCAAGGAGACGACTTTGAATGATCAAAGTAGTGGCTGGGGGATTTGTGCAAGCTGTTTATTTGTTTGCGAAGCTCAAAATTTTCTTCTTGTAGTAAGTTGTTCTCCACCAGATATTCTTTAAGCTGAGTATCCCACTTCTTCTTTTCATATCTCAACTTGTTATATTCTTCAAGTTGGATCTCCCAATCTTTCTTCTCATACGTCAACTTCTTATATTCTTCAAGTTGGATCTCCCAATTCTTTTTCTCCTTCCTCAACTTATTATATTCATTTAGAACTTTCTTACAACCATTGAGAACCAATTTGATATCATCCTGCAATTCATCACATTTATTGCAATATGTAATAGGAGTGGGGCATACCTTGTTAATTTCTCCCATTGCCATGAAACATTGATTCTCCATTCTTTCGTGATTGTTTTCTTCTTCATATTCATCCTCTTCGCTCCAAGATTTGGATTTTTTTTTCTTGAGATCACTATCCAGAATAGCATTAAAGCACGCCTCGTCAATTTCTTCTTTTTTTTTTGGAGACATATGTTTGTCATTTCTTCTTGATCATCCCCGTCACTCCAAGTTGAGATTCTATGATTTCTATGATTTTTCTTCTTGATGTTGGGACATTTTAATTTCATATGTCCAGGTTTACCACATTTGTAGCAGCATATGTTCTCTTGTTGTTGAACCTCATTCTTCTGATTCTTTTGATGATTCTGGATGGATTGAGATTTTCTATTCTGCTTCTTTCTACTCTTCCTTTTTCTCGTCTTGGGTATCACGGCCAAGTCTTCTCGATCTTCACCATTTTCATATTCTTCAAGAGTTGACGTGGATTCAATTTCCTTAACTTTGTTGGCGTCCTTGTGGTTTTTTCAAATCTGTCCCATATATCTTTAGCAGTCTCATAGGTGGATATTCTCTTATATTCTTCTTCACTAATCGCACATTAGAGCATGTTGAATGCTCTAGCATTTGTTTGTATAATTTCCAACTGTTCTTTCGTGTAGTCAAATATGGATGCCCTTATTACAAGCTTCTTTTGTCACGAACCGAATTTTCCACCTTCGAAAATCGTGATGGCACCTACTAATGGGAGCTAGGCAAGCCAAGTTTAATTACTTTTTCATTAACAACATGAACCTCTTTAATAATTATCGGTAATAATATAAAAGCAACGGAATTATTTAAGTAAGCGGGAAGTTTTAAACTAAAGAAAGCTGAATAGAAATGCAAAAAATTCAACATAAGCCTCTACCCAAGACTGGTTTCAATACACTCACGAACCACTAAGAGTACTAAATACAATGTCTGAAAGAAATATAACTGTTTGTCTCGAGTACAATGAGATAACAGAATAAAGTAAAGGATAGAGGAGACACCGGGCCTGCGGACGCCTGCAATGCTACTGCTGAAGGTTGGCTCTTGTGCTACTGCTGCTGCTGCTATCTAAAACCTGGATCTGTGCAAAAGAGCACAGAGTGTAGTATCAGCACAACCGACCCCAGTGCTGGTAATTGTCTGGCCTAACCCCGGCGAGGTAGTGACGAGGCTAGGACCAGACCCTAGATAAACCTGTGCAAATATATATACAAGTACAACAGAGAAATAGCAAGAATAAACAATTTAAACTGGGGGAGGGAGCATGCTTCAGGGTCAACAGATAGAAATAAAGTATCAGAAATAATAAAGCATACATCTATAGTGCAGCTTCTAACACAAAATAAAGAAATAAGACAACTTTCATATTAAACTCATCTTGTTGCGGGCGTGCAACCCGATCCTTTTTCTCAATATCTCATGGTAGGCGTACCACCCGCTCCCATTTCAATATCATTTGTGGTAGGTGTACCACCCGCTCTTTTGCAATATCACTTGTGTTAAGAGTACCAACCGCTCCCTTTTCACTATTATTTGTGGTAGGCGTACCACCCGCTCCCATTTTAATATCATCTATGGTAGGCGTACCACCCGCTCCCTTTTAAATATCACTTGTGGTAGGCGTACCATCCTCTCCCTTTTTAATATCACTTGTGGTAGGCGTACCACCCACTCATTTTTAATATCACTTGTGGTAGGCGTACCACCCGCTCCCTTTACCTTCAACACCATACACAATACAATCCCGGCAAGGGAACAATCAAATTAATAATCTTCCCGGCAAGGGAACAACCAAATTAAACGGCAAGGGAACAATAACAATAAGTCAAACATCCTGATAAGGGAGAGTCAGCTATATCTAGTCCTATTCAACTTCATTTTGGCACAACTAATACCAATATTCAGTCACAACTTTCATAGGATCAATCAAGGATATACAATTATCAAATTAAGACTCACGGTCATGCTCGACACTAATATATGGATACTCGTCACCATGCCCATACGTCGTACTCAACACAAAACAAGTAGCAATTATGACTCAACTCCTAATCCCTCAAGCTAAGGTTAGACCGAACACTTACCTCGATGCTTTGAATTCAACTCAAGTCTCAATTATGGCTTTACCCCGTAATTCCACCTCCAATCCGCTCGAATCTAGTCACTGTAAGAACGTGATTTTTGCCCTACATGAAGATAACTCCTAAAAATAGATCAAAATAATTTTTATTGATTTTTTTTAGGAATTTTCCTTTATTTAGTTGCATTTCATACATTTTAATATTTTAAAATCAAAATAATAAATACCAAAAAAATATCTTTCATACCATTTAGGTTTTATCGGAAGTCATTTGATATTCATAAAAATTAAAATCATAAAAAATATTTTATTTTTATACCTTTTCCTTTTGTTGATTTTTCTCTTCTAATTTAGGATTAAGTAGCTTTTATCATTTTTATAATTAGTATAATTTTAGATAATTTAGGTTTTTAATTCTAGGATTTTTAATAAAAAAAGAAGATAAAAAGAAATTGCGAATAAAAAATTAGAAGAACCTTCCCAAAAAATATTTCCCCCCCAAAATACTTCTCCCCATATGAGACCTCCCCCCAAAATTATTTTCCCACAAAAATACTTCACCCACATAAAACCTTCCCCCCAAAAACTACTCCCCCACATAACACCCTACCCAACACACTCTATAAAACTATTTTTCTACACAAAAAACAAAAAGAAAAACATACACCAAAAACGGACGAAGAAAAAATATAAAAAAGAGAAAATGGCAAAAAAAAAAAGCTAAGGAGAAAACAAACTGTGCATGATCGTCTTTTTCACTAAAGAACAAAAACGACCCCCATCCCTCACGTCTTCATCTTCCTGGCACCCAACCAGCCAAATGACCCCCCCTTAATTTCATCTCCTCGACCCTACCCCAAACGACCAAAGCTAGCACGTTCATCACCCCTCCAACGCCGGCGAGATTCGTTTGGAGCCGGCAGAAATTGACCAAAGCTAGCACGTTCAACACCCCGATTTTCTGAGCTTTAGAACTGCTTGTTTATCAAAACTTCAGTTCATCCTCATATCGGAATTCATGGAGACAAGCTGCTCGATTTGGTTTTAAAGTCGAGCATTCCGGTCCAAAGTCCAGGCAATCGAGTTGAGGCGTCTGTTATAGCCGAGTTCAAAGAAGTTTGGTCGAGTTTCGTTGAGACTCCGACGAAGCACTTCATTTTGCGTTCGAGTTTCTCATTCTTCTCCATTTGAGGTCGTCGATTTGTCGAGGTAATATCGTTGGTTTCTGATTCGAGTTCCATCCCTAGATCGTCTGATTCATTCCTTTTATTTTCCATGTGAGGCCAGCTTCTGTTTCATCGTGTTTTTGAAAATAATACTGCATCGGATTTGCTTAAAGTTGTCATATGATTTGCTAGTTCCTTGCTGACCATTTCCGCTCCATTTCGCTAGTGCCGAGTTTGGCAAATCTGTAGAAGACGTAATGCTACTGTTGGGTGTTGTTATTTTGATTTTATTGAATAGTTTCAAGGGGTATAGTCCGTTCTTCTTTTTGATTACTTCTTTTTCGTGTTGATCTTCTTGTCCTCGGGTATTTTTGCTTCCAGTTTTGCTGAGGTGATGTTTATAACCTCTGTTCCTTTAAGCTTTCAAATATGTGCTTCATTAATTCATGGAATGCATGGAATTAGTTTTAAAATTGCTAAAAAATTTGCTAAAATCGATTTTCACTTTTTTAGTTGACCTCTATTTTGTTGAAATTGTTACTTGTCTGAATCGGTCATAGAGATGAATATTCAGTTTAGGTTAGGTACTTCATTTTTCTTCCAATAGGCTATGATCCTCACGCGGGCTGTTTGAGTTGTGTACCTAGACGTAGTAATTCTTAAACAAAATAATTAGTTAGGGCTTCTTTTCTTTATTATTAGAGACAAATAAAAATAGAAAATCATAGTTGCTTTTAAGTTTGCCTTTAAATGATAAATGAGATGAGCCTCGCTAAACAAAGATACATAAATTGCGGGGCTCTCGATGAATGTTTATAATAAATACTTAGAATTCGGGATGGGCCGTTTAGCGAATTTCACGGCCTTCCCCAAAATAATAACGCGTTAGTCTCTTTAGGCGCGTATTTTAATAACTTTATCTTCCTAAATTCGAGTGCGCATTTATGTGTCTCAAATCTAAATCTCAACGAAGTCGAAGTGTGTCAACAACCATGGTGCATTTATGTGGCGTGGTTCGAGACGCATTTTCACGACGTTGCAATTCTCGTTAAAATAATAATAAAAGCGATTTACGGTTAAAAAGCACATAAGCTAAAACATGTAATAAAATCAGATAAATAAGCTAAATACGACAGTTGAGTGACCGTGATAGAACCACGGAACCCGGGAATGCCTAACACCTTCTCCCGGGTTAATAGAATTCCTTACGCGGATTTCTGGTTCGCGGACTGTTAACAGAGTCATATTTTCCTCGGTTCGGGATTCAACCGGTGACTTGTGAAACAATTAATCTCCCAAGTGGCGACTCTGAACTCTTAATAATAAATCCCCTTCAGAGTGTCCTTTAATTGGAAAAACTCCTTTATGCCCTTTGTGGTGTAGCGAAAAAGGAGATGCGATGGCTCTGGCGACTCTGCTGGGCAGAAGAACCTAGAATCTCTGGTTCAGGGTTCAGAATTCGAGCTTAGAATAATTGTTGTATTTGGATATATCTGATTTTCTTACATGTTTCATGCTAAATGTGCTAAATACTTTACCGCTTTGATATTATCTGAACTGTATATAAACTGTGCCGAAACCCTTCTCTTCTCACCTCTGGGGATGTGCTTACTGGTTGAGACTCCCTATTCTGTTAGTGTAATACCCTGAAATAAGAAAGAGGCTCGAACAAGTTACTAAGTCGGATGGCCTTTTGGTTCCCGGTACGTAGCCCCCTCCTTGAATCGAGTTGTCCGCTCGGGTACACAGTCTAAAACACATACCCAAGTTTTGAACCTAGAATAACTTGAATTCATGCCAGATCCCTAGTAGGAACGCTTATTTTCATCACATGCATTTGCCGTAGGGGACTCAACACAGGGGTTGGGTCCGTCTAGGACAGGTAACCTGAAATGAAAAAGACCATCCTGATGCATCTTACGTGTTGCATATGCATTTATTTGTTTCGGACTTGCATGCTGACCGACTTTGGAGTATTTTGGGAAAAATTGAAAAAAGGGAGAGAAATAGCAGTGTAGAAAGTCAATTATTTGTCAAAATAGTGTCAAAACTCTGTCGAATTTTTAAAAAAAAGAAAAAAAGGGAAAATAAATTTTGTTTTCAAAAAATGATTTGTTTTATTTGTCAGTAAAAAGAAAAAAAACCAAGAGTCTTATTTTCAAATAGTTTATTGAAAAAGAAAATATAAAAAGAGTGTATTTGTCAATGAAAAAGAGTCTTGTTTTCGAAAATAGTTAGTTTTATTTGCCCGAACTACGCTGGTTTGATTCTCACCGGATGTGAGATACGTAGGCAACCCTCATCGGGTCCAACCACCCCTTTTGCAAAATAGCCAAAAATACTAAAATTTTAATTTTTATCCAATAAGTAGGGTGACACCATTCTTGTTTAAAAATAAGCCGAATGTCCCTAAACGGGCGCAAAGAAGGCCGTTTTTGCAAGAACAACCACCTTGAGTCATTTTTAAATGGTTTGCGGGCAGAGCCCTCAAATCTCCCTTTCGAAAGTGCTGAAAGGCCGTATATGCAAAACCGAGTCTTTGTTTTCGTAAAATAAACTTTTGCAAAAATAGCCACTTTGCTTTTTTTAAGTCAAAATAAGTCATTACATGACCAGTTTTCTTCAAATAGTCACAGTTGACATCGAAGCCTTCTCAGTCTTGCTCAGGCCTGCGGCGATGCCGAGTGATGCCCCGCGGGCCCTATTATGTGAAGCTTTGATGTACTCTTGATCTAGTTTTTAATCATCGAGTCTGTATTTTGTTATTTTGAATCTGCTTTTGTAGTTTCCCTTCAAGAAAAAAAATAGTCTAGTATCTCTTGTAATCGGTGTTTATTAATGAAATTTGAAAATCCCAAAAATTATCCCTTTTATTTTTGCATTCAATTTACAAGAACTACGATTGGTCTGATTCATGCGGGGTCATGATACGTAGGCAATCTATATAGGATTCGACCATAACCAAAAGAAAAAAGAAAAAAAGAAAAAAAAGAAAAGAAAAGAGAGGAAAAACAACAAAAAGGCAAAAAGGAAAAGAAAAGAGCGGAAAAACAAGAAAGAAAGGAAAAATCGAGAAAGGGAGAGAATAGGAACAGATGAAGACAAAGGCAAGGGTGAAAAGAAGAAACAGAAAAAAAAACAAAGAAAGAGAAAGTTTACAATTAGAATAAGGGAAAAGCCGGGATGATGCATGCGACCGATCAAAAGTTGTTACCAATATGTTAAATGCCCTAATGCTAACATGATGGTTTCATTTTGTCGTGAACTTTCAGAAAGGTGGTTGGTTTGTGGTTTTAAAGTGGTTGCAACACAAGGACAAAAGACAATGGCAAACAACAATAGAACTTAGTTGGTTGGTACCGACGCCCGACCGCAGTTGGTTGGACAGGACGATGGGTTGGTTGAAGAGGTGCGGATGTTAAGACAACACATGGCAGACATGTATCAAGCCTGGATGATTGGAAAGGCACCACCCCTGCCACCACCAATTTTTTCGGATGCTGCCCTTACCCAAACTCCCAACACAATGCCAGATGATCCTCCATACTCCTCAGATACACCCGCTTATCACAATTTTCCCAACTACCCTAATAACTCCATCACTCATCCTCCAGTTAAATCTCCTCGAAATTACTCCCATGTCATATACACTACCCCAAATAATGAATACCCACTCAAAGCTCACAATACCCAATATTACCCCCTAGAGGTTGCCCGCAAGGTCCTCGATTCATACAAGAAGAGCTCCTGGGATGAGCAGTTTCGTGCTAGAAATGAAAGGGTTACGGGAAGAGAAGGGCAAGATGGGGTACCCAGGAAGTTGAAAAGCACAAAACAATCCTTCAGGGACAAGCGAAGAGTGGAAGGCCAGGGCAGAATGCCCGCAGGGTTCAAAATACCAAAATTTAACTTGTACGATGGGTGTGGAGATCCGGTGGCCCACCTGAGGGTATATTGCAACAAAATTAGGATTGTTGGAGAGAAAGATGATGTGATGATGGCATATTTCAGTGAAATCCTAACTGGGGTAGCCTTGGACTGGTATACCCGTCAAGACGTTGATAAGTGGTTTACATTGGGTGACATGGCTCAAGACTTTGTCCGATACTTTCAATGCAAATCAAGTGTTACCCCAGACCGCACCTCGCTATCTAAGATGGAAAAGAGGCTGGAGGAAAGCTTTAATGAGTTTGGGCTCAGATGAAGGGAGCAAGCTGCTCGAGTCAGTCCTCCGATTAGTGAAGAAGAAATGGTTGGGCTCTTTCTATAGGCCCAGGGAGCCACCTACTACAGTCATTTGATCCCGGCCCTGGGAAAGCCTTTCAATGATGTGTTAAAAATGGGGGAGCTAGTATAAGAAGGAATCAAGTCAGGCAAAATCATGAGTTGTTCGGAAGCTATTCAGAACGTACCAGTAAGCTTGGTTGGAAGAAAGAGGAACAGAAAAGACGATCCGATAGGTTTTCCTGATAAACACTTCCAGTCTCGACATTGTCCCCGTGGTTATCCTTGTGCATTAGATGACCCTCCCCGATGCTAATTCTCTCCACATAACTCCCAAAGTCGCCCATCACATTCCCAGTACCCATCTCCTTGAAATGCCCATCTACCCCTACGAGCTTACCAAAAACACCCCGGATTAGGTTTTCGGCCCAACCCAGCATTTAAGAATGAGAGGTTACGGAAGAAAAATACCTTCACTCCGTTGGGAGAATCATACGCCAGTCTGTTCCAGCGGTTAAGGACACTGGACATATTGAAGCCGATTCAGATAAAAATGCCGAACCCTCCTCCAAAGAAGTTCGATCCTTCTCAAAAGTGCGCATACTGCTCAGGTGCCCTGGGGCACGACATAGAGAAATGTTGGAATCTGAAGAATGCAATTCATAAGCTTATTGATGCAGGCGACATTGCCGTGCAAAGTCCAGATGCAGCAAACACTGGCCAAAGTCCATGTCCTGTGCATAATGAGACGCATATGGTGGGTATGATTGATCGGGAGAATGAGCCGGTAGAAGAAACCCAGAAGTAGTTTGCTCAGAACAACGTGATGAAGACTTGTGAAAATTCCAGCAATCTTGGTGTGAAATTCAGTGGCTAAGACGCCGTGCTAGATAAATTGATAAGACGCTCCATCTCTTTGAGTTTTGGTGATTTATTTTGTTGTCATTTCTGTTGTCCGGGTTATTTCAGGGTTGTAATTCGATATTGTCTTGTGACTCAAACCCTTCTATCCTTTCACTTTTCCTTGTTTGTCTCATCGTAGTAGCTTGTTTAGTGCCGTTTAGGTTTGTTCAAGGGTTGTAATTATAGTCTAGTTTGCTTGTTTTGTTGTTTAAACCCTTTCACTGTCAGTGTAATGCAATTCTCTGTTTCCCGCCATTTCTAGTCATTTTATCTAGTTCCTTTCTCCTTTTACAATTCTTTTCATGCTGGTTCTAGGGACATGACATGCACGCATAATTCTCAGCCTGGTTTTAAGAATTAGTTTAGTAATGAAGCAATTAAATAATATTGAAGATGTGAGGACATTCGAGGGAATAAGGAAGGGCATGTTGAGATCACTTCGAGCCCAAATTGTGAAACTGGGGGCAGATGGAACATAAAGAAATACTGTCGAAATGCATCATCGGCAAGTTTGCACCAAGTTTACAGTGGCCGTTTGTGGCACCGTATTTGTTGCCCTAATCGACAAATACATAAGGCAAATATGTGAATATGGTTATTAATTCTGGTGCAATCAAAGGATGTTACTTATGTTTTCCTCAATTCGTTCAATTGTGTAGTTTACACTTGGCATGTTTTGAAGATTGGAATGACAAAGGCATTTTGTTCTGCTATCCAAACACTTTATCCTTTGTTACCCCTTTTGAGCCTCATTTATTTTCTTTCGTACCCCTCTTTCGGAATCATTAATAAAACTCGTAATCCCGAGCGGGGAAAGTAAGTGGAGAAACAAGAGAAAAACAGTGAAAAAGAAAAGAAAAGAAAAAAAAATGAAAAGAAAAGAAAAGAGAAAAGAAAAAGAAAAGAAAAGAAAAAAAAGAAGCGAAAAGAAAAAAAAAAGAAAAAAAGAAGAGAAAAGAAAAGAAAAGAGAAGGAAAAGAAAAGAAATGAAAAGAAAGAAAAGGAAAAGTGGAAAAAGGAAAGATCGCAACAACGAAGTAATTTTATGGCCTGAACTACGTTTGACTTGATCCCGAAAGGGTACATAGGCAGCCTCTCTTTGAGGTTCAGTCACACCAAAATAAAGGTCCAAAAGTCTCCAAGAAGGAAACTGGGGCTGAGGTTGTGGTTGTTGCGAGAAATCTGATTCCAAAAGTTGTAATTTTGAACCCATGTTGAATTGTTTTGAGCCTTTGATACCCTTCTTCCTAACCCCATCCAAAAACCTGCATTACGGTCCAAAGAAAGACCTTCCGATCAGTCTTCAAGAAATGCCGAGTCAAGCAAGAAGAGGTGATTCATGTCAAGGGCAACACGCTGGTCCAAGCAAAGGAATTGAAGAAGGAGAGTCTTGTTTAGGAGAACCCTCACGGGTACCCCAAGGCGACGGAAAATGAGAAAAATAAAAAATGAGAGAGTCTTATTGGTGAAAACCTTCACGGGCACCATAAGGCGACAGTGAGACAAGAGAAAACTAAAATGAGAGAGGCTTGATGGTGAAAACCCTTCGGGCACCACAAGTCGAATAAGGACTGTGAATCAGATTGGGCAAGCGGAGCATTGAAGCCCAGTTTCACAGCGGAAAGGTACAACAAAAGTCGAACATCAGATTTGCTAAAACAGAGTAGGCTGCAGGTGCATGTCAAGGTCGTTAGAGTCGGTATCCACATTCGATGGGTTGCTATTCTGTAGGTTTCTTGTTAGGAATCGTCTCTTTCCATTATCCTCTACTCTATTCCTCCTACTTTGTTTTACTCCCTCGGCCCGAGTCTGTTTGGTTATAACAAGTGAAAAATGACTTCAAAATCTGCCGCTAGCTTTCCAATTGAACAAAACGGGATCTGGTGAACACATCAAGGCGTCAAGTCAGGAGAAAACAACAGGCACAATGAGTTGTCCACAATCAACATGCTTTGGGATACGTGTGAAATGCAAGGTCGTGGTACATATCAATTCAGGAACAATGCAACAGATGGAGGATGTTTGGTGAACAGATCGGAGATATCTTCTGTGTTAAGGGTAACAAATAAAGTGGTTAGCACGGTCGCCGAGTGGGAATCAGTCATCATGGTGAGTGAAGGAACAATAAACTCAAGGACGAAACCAGTGGTTAAGTCAAGGAAGAGCATCATATACACGAAGTGGGGATAATAAACATGCTGTGGGATTCATATGAGACATGAGGATTTGGGAGATGACAGTTCATGCAATGCAACAAATGGAAGATATCGGGCCGTCCTCAAAGTTCAAGGCCACAAACCAACCACCATATTTTAAACTCACAAGTTTTCTTTGTCTAAAACAGGAACAAAGCAGTGCAAGAAAGTCAGTTCAATAATAGGAAGGAAATGAAAGGAAGAAAAGGAAGAAGAGGAAAGATGACAAAAGGGAAGTTTCTCAAATCTTTGCCTTTGCCTGTCTTGCTAGTGTGCATAAAATGCTGCCATTGCTTTTCACATTTCTCCTCCTAGGATAAAAGTCCTAGTCCGATGAATTTTTCTCCATTTAGAGAATCTTAGTCTGATGAATTTTTCTCCTAAGATAGAAACCCTAGTCTGATGGACTTTCTCCTAGGATCAAAATTTTAGTCTGATGAAACTTTCTCCTAAGATAACAAGATAACAAAAACCTAGTCCGATGAATTTTCTCCTAGGGTCTGCATCTTAGTCTGAATCTTTCTCCTAAGATAGAAAACCTAGTCTGATGAATTTTCTCCTAGGATAAAAATCTTAGTCAAATAGCTTTAATCACAGGGGACGTACATGCCAATCAAGTCTTTAGTTTTGCTCTCACCATCGTATCAATAGCTTAGGTAACAACTAACACGTCTGCCCAGCCACCAAACTGGGGCAAAAAATTTTCTTTGTTTGTTTATTTTGTTGCAGTCAGGAGCCCACCTGGAGAACAAGGGAATACTTTTCAAGTTCAGCAATCAGGAGCCCACCTGAAGAACAAGGGAATACATTTCAAGTTTCAGCAGTCAGGTGCCTACCTGGAGAATAAGGGAAGTACAATTCAGATTTTAGCTTTTAATCTTTAAATATTTGATAACATGTTGTACCCTGCTACCAAACTGGGTAGAAAATTTTCTTTGTTTGTTTATTTTGTTGCAGTCAGGAGCCCACCTGGAGAACAGGGAATACTTTTCAAGTTTCAGCAATCAGGATCCCACCTGGAGAACAAGGGAATATTTTTCAAGTTTCAGCAGTCAGACGCCCACCTGGAGAACAAGGGATGTGCAATTCAAATTTTAGCTTTTAATTTTTAATATTTGATAACATGATGTACCCAGTTACCAAACTGGGGTAGAAACTTTTCTTTGTTTGTTTTTTTTTGTTGCAGTCAGGAGCCCACCTGGAGAACAAGGGAATACTTTTCAAGTTCAGCAATCAGGAGCCCACCTGGAGAACAAGGGAATACTTTTTAAGCTTCAACAGTCAGGCGCCCACCTGGAGAACAAGGGAAGTACAATTAAATTTTTGCTTTTAATTTTTAAAATTTGATAACATGATGTACCCAGTTTCCATACTGGGGCATAAAGTTTTCTTTGTTTTGTCTGTTTGTGTGAAGTCAGGAGCCCGCCTGGATAACAGAGGAATATAAAGTTTGAAGTCAGGAGCCCACCTGGATAACAGAGGAATACATTCAAGTTTTGAAGTCAGGAGCCCGCCTGGAGAACAGAGATATTACAATTCAAGTTTTAGTTTTTAAAGTCTCATCCAGTAACAGGTACCCAGTTTCCAAACTGGGGCAGAAAGTTTTCTTTGTTGTGTCTATTTTGTGAAGTCAGGAGCCTGCCTGGAGAACAGAGGAGGACAGTTCAAGTTTTGAAGTCGGGAGCCTGCCCGCATAGCAGAGGAATACATTCAAGTTCAGCAAGTTGAAGAGAAGGAACAACATCTCAGTTTACAGTTTGAAGTGGCAACAAATGGATCCCACCGGGAGAATACAAGACAACAAGAAATACAAGACCAAGTTTGAAGATATAGATAGGAATCTTATAACTCGTAGCTGATAGGCTTAGTTAGTCTTTTTCAATTTTGATTTTGATGTATAACGGGACAGCGGACCGAAGCCTCGGACGGAACCCCACTCTACTCTCAACCTCGGTACTCCATCACCTCATTCACTTCCGAACTACACCTGACCTGATTCCTTTATAGCCAAGGATATGTAGGCAACCTTTGAAGCAATGTTCGGTCAGACAGGTTTTCAAAAAATGCTTCTCATGGAGTTTCAAATGGGCAAAAATCCCTCACAGTACTCACTTTATCTTTGCCCGAAAACTCTTCGTGTTTCCGAGAAAAGAGGGGCAGATATAAGCACGTGATTTTTGTCCTACATGAAGATAACTCCTAAAAATATATCAAAATAATTTTTATTGATTTTTTAGGAATTTCTTTATTTAGTTGCATTTCATGCATTTTAATATTTTAAAATCAAAATAATAAATACCAAAAAATATCTTGCATAGAATTTAGGATTTATCGGAAGTCATTTGGTTTTCATAAAAATTAAAAATCATAAAAAATATTTTATTTTTACACCTTTTCCTTTTGTTGATTTTTCTCTTCTAATTTAGGATTAAGTAGCTTTTATAATTTTTATAATTAGTATAATTTTCGATAATTTAGGTTTTTAATAAAAAAAAGAAGATAAAAAGAAATTGGGAATAAAAAATTGGAAGAACCTTCCCAAAAAATATTTTCCCCCAAAACACTTCTCCCCATATGAGACTTCCTATCAAAATTATTTCCCCACAAAAATACTTTCCCCCAAAATTTTTCCCCGCATAAAACCTTCCCCCCAAAACTACTCCCCCACATAACACCCTATCCCACACACTGTATAAAACTATTTTTCTACACAAAAAACAAAAAGAAAAAGATATACCAAAAACGGACGAAGAAAAAATATAAAAAAGAGAATACGCAAAAAACAAAAAGCTAAGGAGAAAACAAACTGGGTGTGATCGTCTTCTTCACTGAAGAACGAAAATGACCCCCATCCCTTACGTCTTCATCTTCCTGGCACCCAACCACCCAAACGACCCCCCTGAATTTCATCTCCTCGACCCTACCCCAAACGACCAAAGCTAGCACATTCATCACCCCTCCATCGCCGGCGAGATTCGTTTGGAGCTGGCAGAAATTGACCAAAGCTAGCACGTTCATCACCTCGATTTTCTGAGCTTCAGAATTGCTTGTTTATCAAAGCTTCAGTTCATCCTCATATCGGAATTCATGGAGACAAGCTGCTCGATTTTTTTTTAAAGTCGAGCATTCCGGTCCAAAGTCCAGGCAGTCGAGTTGAGGCGTCTGTTATAGCCGAGTTCAAAGAAGTTTGGTCGAGTTTCATTGAGACTCCGACGAAGCACTTCATTTTCTGTTCGAGTTTCTCATTCGTCACCATTTGAGGTCGTCGATTTGTCGAGGTAATGTCGTTGGTTTTCGGTTCGAGTTCCGTCCCGAGATCGTCTGATTCATTCCTTTTATTTTCCATGTGAGGTCAGCTTCTGTTTCATCGTGTTATTGAAAATAATACTGCATCGGATTTGCTTAAAGTTATCGTATGATTTGCTAGTTCCTTGTTGACCATTTCCACTCCATTTCGCTAGTGTTGAGTTTGGCAAATCTGTAGAAGACGTAATGCTGTTGTTGGGTGTTGTTATTTTGATTTTATTTAATAGTTTCAAGGGGTGTAGTCCATTCTTCTTTTGGGTTACTTCTATTTCGTGTTGATCTTCTTGTCCTCGTGTATTTGTTTTCTTCCAGTTTTGCTGAGGTGATGTTTATAACTTCTGTTCCTTTAAGCTTTCAAATATGTGCTTCATTAATTCATGGAATGCATGGAATTGGTTTTAAAATTGCTAAAAAAGTTGCTAAAACCGATTTTCACTTTTTTAGTTGACCTCTATTTTGTTGAAATTGTTACTTGTCTGAATCGGTCATAGAGATGAATATTCAATTTAGGTTAGGTACTTCATTTTTCTTCCAATAGGCTATGATCCTCACGCGGGCTGTTTGAGTTGTGGACCTAGACGTAGTAATTCTTAATNGGCTATGATCCTCACGCGGGCTGTTTGAGTTGTGGACCTAGACGTAGTAATTCTTAAACAAAATAATTAGTTAGGGATTCTTTTCTTTATTATTAGAGACAAATAAAAATAGAAAATCATAGTTGCTTTTAAGTTTGCCTTTAAATGATAAATGAGATGAGCCTCGCTAAACAAAGATACATAAATTGTGGGGCCCTCGATGAATGTTTATAATAAATACTTAGAATTCGGGATGGGCCGTTTAGCGAATTTCACGGCCTTCCCCAAAATAATAACGCGTTAGTCTCTTTAGGCGCATATTTTAATAACATAATCTTCCTAAACTCGAGTGCGCATTTATGTGACTCAAATCTAAATCTCAACGAAGTCGAAGTGTGTCAACAACTACGGGTGCATTTATGTGACGTGGTTCGAGACGCATTTTCACGACGTTGCAATTCTTGTTAAAATAATAATAAAAGCGGTTTATGGTTAAAAAGAACATAAGCTAAAACATGTAATAAAATCAGATAAATAATCTAAATACGACAGTTGAGCGATCGTGCTAGAACCACGGAACCCGGGAATGGCTAACATCATCTCCCGGGTTAACAGAATTTCTTACGCGGATTTCTGGTTTGCGGACTGTTAAGAGAGTCATATTTTCCTCTGTTCGGGATTCAACCGGTGACTTGGGACACCATTAATCTTCCAAGTGGCGACTCTGAACTCTTAATAATAAATCCCCTTCCGATTGTCCTTTAATTGGAAAAACTCCTTTATGCCCTTTGGGGTGTAGCGAAAAAGGAGGTGTGACAGTCACAAGCCATTTAATTACTTTAATAAATACTACATGAATCAATTTGAAGTCACAAAAATGAATTTCCCAAAGTTTTTCCCAAAAATTCTAAAATTTCCCCCGGGCCCACGTGGTCAAAACCCGAGGTTCGAACCAAAACCCGGTTACCCATTCCGCCACGAACCGAAATATATGTTTTGTTTTGAAATCGGACCTCAAATTGAGGTCCAAATCCCCAATTTTTGAAAAAACCTAGGTTCTACCCAAAACTCCCAATTTCACCCATGAAAATCCTTGATTTTAAGGTTAAAACATGTTAAATGATGTTTTCAAGGCCTCGGAAGTACATAATGGGTAAGAAAAGAGGTGATGACCCTTTGGGTCGTCACATTCCCCACCTCTAAAACAACCGTTTGTCCTCGAACGAACAAAAGAAAGAAGTACCTGAGTCGGGAAAAAGATGAGGATAACGGCTTCACATATTAGATGTGGACTCCCAGGTCGATATCTCAGGAGGCTGGCCTCTCCACTGAAACGAACAGAAGGAAAGCTCTTGGATCTCAACTGACGAACCTGCCGGTCCAAAATAGTTACCGGCTCCTCCTTGTAAGACTAGTCCTTGTCCAACTAGGCAGTGCTGAAATCTAACACGTGGGCTGGATTGCCGTGATACCTCCGAAGCATGGATACATGAAAAACTGGATGCACGGTTGATAAGCTGGGCGGCAATGCAAGTCTATAAGCCACCTCTCCCACTCGATCAAGAATCTCAAACGGACTAATGAATCTAGGGCTAAGCTTGACCTTTTTTCCAAATATCATCACGCTCTTCATAGGCAACACTCGGAGCAATACCCGCTCACCAACCATAAAAGCTACATCTCGAACCTTACGATCTGCATAGCTCTTTTGCTTGGACTGAGTGGAACGAAGCCTATCCTGAATGATCTTGACCTTGTCCAAGGCCTCCTGAACCAAATCTGTACCCAACAACCGAGTCTCTCCCGGCTCAAACCATCTAACCAGAGACCGACACAACCTACCATATAAAGCCTCATAAGGAACCATCTGGATGGTCGACTGGTAGCTGTTGTTGTAGACAAACTCCGCTAAAGGCAAGAACTAATCCCACGAACCTCCAAAGTCAATAACACAAGATCGAAACATATCCTCTAGAATCTGAATAGTCCGCTCGGACTGACCGTCCGTCCAAATGTTGTGCTCAAATCAACCCCTGTGCCCAACACTCGCTGCACTGCTCTCCAGAAGCGCGAGGTAAACTGCGTCCCCGATCCGAAATGATGGACACGGGTACACCATGAAGGCGAACAATCTCCCGAATATAGATCTCAGCGAACCATTCAGAAGAATATGAGACTGCCACAAGAATGAAATGCGCTGACTTGGTTAGCCTATCAGCAATAACCCATATCGCATCGAACTTCTTCCGAGTCAGCAGAAGTCCAGTAACGAAGTCCATAGTGATCCGCTCCCACTTCCACTCGGGAAGCTCAATCATCTGAAATACACCACCAGGCCTCTAATGCTCGTACTTAACCTGCTGACAATTCAAACAACGAGCCACATATGCTACGATATCCTTCTTCATTCTATGTCACCAGTGATGCTGCTGCAAATCTTGATACATCTTCGCGGCGCCCGGATGAATAGAGTACCGGGAACTATGGGCCTCCTCTAAAATCAACTCTCGAAGCCCATCCACATTGGGCATAAAAACTCGCCCCTAAAATCTCAAGACTCCATCTGCATCTAATGTAACCTTCCTGTCACCTTCTCGCTGCACCGTGTCTCTAAGGACACACAAATAAGGATCATCAAATTGCCGGTCATAGATACACACCAATAATGAAGAATGAGCGACCGTGTAAACTAACACACGAATGGGCTCATAAACATCTAGTCTCATGAACTGATTGTCCAAAGCCTGAACATCCAAAGAAAGAGTCCTCTAACTGAATAAAATATAAGCAAGACTGCGCATATTGGTTGACTTCCTACTGAAGGCATCGGCCACCACATTGGCCTTCCTCGGGTGGTATAAGATAGTGACATCATAATCCTTCAATAATTCCAACCACCTCCTCTACCTCAAATTCAACTCCTTTTTCTTGAACAAGTACTGAAGACTCTTATGATCAGTGAACACCTCACACGCCACGCCATACGGATAATGCCTCCAAATATTCAATGCGTGAACTATGGCTTCCAACTCTAAATCAGGCGCCGGATAGTTCTTCTCACAAATCTTTAACTGCCTCGAAGCATAGGCAATGACCTTGCCATCCCCCATAAACAAACCAACCAAGCCCAATATGGGAAGCATCACAATAGACTGTATAATGCCCTGATCCAGTGGGCAAAACCAATATCGGTGTCGTGGTCAGAGCTGTCTTGAGATTCTGAAAGCTCACCTCATACTCATCAGAGCCCCTGAACTAAGCAGCCTTCTAGGTCAATCTGGTCATCAGGGCTGTATGTCACGACCCAAATTCCCAATCCTGGTCGCGATGGCACCTCTCGTGAAGACAAGGCCAGCCAACTAACCCAAATCGCCTTTCTAACAATTCTTAAACATAACGAACAAAAAATGCAGCTTAAATGATGTTTATTAACAATATATATATACAACCCAACTCAGCCCGACCAGGGTATCACAAGTCACGAGCATCTAAGATGTAGGAACACAACTACAGAGTCAACTATATATATATAATGAAATCTGAAGTTCAAGATGAAATCCGGTGCCGCGAACGCTGGCGGTCACCTTGCTCGGCTACAATAGAAAATACCTTCAATCTGCTAACAACCTGCTACCGGGTGATCAATACCTGCAACTGCATGCGAGGTGCAGTGAGTAGAGTGAGTACTTCCAACTCGGTGGTAATAAGAGTAAATAATGCTGAGAGGCAAGAAATCACGTAAAAGCACTACATCATGCTATAAAGTACGATACCACTCCTACGAGAACCATTAGTTCCATGAAAATCTTTTATAAAAATATCTGATGTATAATGCTATCTCAAGCAGTAAAATCAATTATACCATAAAAACCATAAGGTATCAGATAATTCTCTTTCAAAAACAGTGGAAACAACAATTTCAACAATTAAGGAATAATCAAAAGTTTGCCCCTCGGGCTCAATATCAATCTCTCAGTATAGTAACAGCCACACGGGCTCACTCCCAACTCACTAGCACAAAACATCAGCCCCTCGGGCTCACTCCCAACTCACCATACACAAGCAACGGCCTCTCGGGCCCACTCCCAACTCACCACACACAAGCAACGACCTCTTGGGCCCACTCCCAACTCACCACACACAAGCAACGGCCTCTCGGGTCCACTCCCAACTCACCACACACAAGCAACGGCCTCTCGGGCCCACTCCCAACTCACC
>MU766297.1:24076-53895 GCA_026770625.1 Nicotiana glauca | reverse complement strand
CATAACCCAATCGAAATGACTCGAAAAATACCCAAAAACACGAAGTTGCCAAAACCCGAGCCCCGGGCCCGCTTCCCGAAAAATTACGAAATTCACAGCGAATTCTGTCTATTTTAGTTCCTAATTGTTATCACTATCATTATATATAGAACTTATCTCTCGTGTGATGTGAGGGTATGTTATTCATAAAGGACAGGTAAGTCTTGACTTTTGTATAAGAGTGGTTTGAGTAAGTGCGAATGTTACGTGGTATGACAGATTTGATTCTTGAGGTAAAGTTTGCTCACTACTAGGTGTAACTTTTGTAAAATGTTCATGGTGTGAGTCGTTGAGGGAAAAGCTTAGGGAAGGAATTTTGATGGAGTGTGGTGAATTACTCGAGGACTAGCAATAATTTAAGTGTGGGGGTATTGATAGTAAGCTATATAATTGATATTTACACCTTAATTGCTCATGCTTTGTTGTTGTTGTTTTATAAGGTAGATTGCCAACAAAATGCTTTAAATAGTATTATTTGGTTTCGTAGGGAATATTATATGTAAGGAAGCAACATTAAGTGTTTGGAGGCAATAATGTGAAGAAAACACCCACTCAAGAAGTACCCGAACACAAAGGAGCAACAGAAAATGACGGGACAAAAGTCCACCACGATCGCGGTAGACCGCGGAGCAGAACGAGGAGACAAAACACAAAAAATAGGCCTGGCAATGTTCACCGCAGTCCACGCCGCGGCGGCGGTGAACTGTCCACGAACCTAAAAATTTTGGGGCCAAAGTGTCAATTCGGGGAAACTTTTGTAAAACCCTTATAAGATATAGAAACTCGCCCAAGATAGTTTAGGTTTGTTTTGAGATTAATTTTGGAGGAGGAACAAGTGTGAGAGATTACCCAAAAATTTCTTTATCTCTTTTATTTTCTTGCAATTCTTCCATTATGAATCATTTAGTAGTCTTCTCTTACTTTGATATAAGTAGCTAAATACTTTAATCTAAGGTTTTGGTGAAACCCGTTGGGGATGACTTGGTTATTATATTAATATAGTTTTGAATTGGTTGTTAATCTCTATTTGTTCATCTATGTTTTGATTGTCGTTAATTGAAAGGACCCTCAATTAACCGTCCCTATTTAGTATGTATCTGCTTGAGAGAGAGTGTATATTTAGGAAATTGTATGAACAACATCACTCCCGGGGTATAGACGAGAGTCATAATCGAGGGTTTAGAGGTTGGATTAGAGATAACGATACCTCGAGTGCAATCTAAGTGAACCATAATGCGAATCTAGCTAGCGTAGCTTGAGAAAGTGCGTCTAGTAAATTATCATACTTGCTTGAGAAGGATTTATGATAGCTGGAGCGTTCATGATTGATGGAGACAACTAAGTCTCAGTTATAAAACATATTCAACCAAGGAAATCAACAACGGGGGAAACCATTACCTTAGATCTTATTCCAATTATATACAAGCAAGCTTAGTTAACTTTCAGCTATTATTTATTTTCAGTTTAGTTGTTAGATATATCATCAATTGTGAATCACAAAGTTTGGAAAAATTGATTATGTGAATTTAGTAAGTCCGACAAAAGTAATTGATAGGTTAATTCTCTGTGGTTCGACTCTGGGCAGAATCACTCAGACTATATTTGCTACATCTGTGTGTCTTTTTATAAGGCATAGTTTGGCGTTATCACTCAACCACAAAGTTTATCTCAACGTGCGTAGCACACCGGTCAAATTTCTCAGACAAAAATTACGATTATCGTCAAATATGTTACTTCTAGAACTAAACCCGCCTAGATGAACCCGTCTTGAACCTTGCCCTGATACCACTTGTTTGGACCGAAAAAAGTCAGGTGTCGTGCGGAAGCACGGAAAGCAATAACTGAACGATGATAATCAGACAACAAAAGAGAAATATATGAAAAGACACATATAACTACATTGTGGATGCTTCTGAATGAGAATGCTAGATCCTCAAATTATAGAATTCCAAATGTTTTCCTACAAGAAAAGGGACTAGCCAAATATGGAAGAATTATATTTTCCTTCTAGGAAAAGAAAAAATCAATTATAGTAAACATATTGTCATTTCCTTCATAAAATAGGAAAATCAATTATTGTAAGAAAATCTGGACAAGCACCTAACAATTCTACCCCTTGGCCTGAATTTTCTGATAGAATAAACTTGATCCACCTTCTTCGCATAGCCTTCAACAGGTCGCATCTCTAAATCTCCACCACAGAGTTTGTCTCAACGTGCGTAGCACACAGGTCAAATTTCTTAGACAAAAATTACGATTATCGTCAAATATGTTGCTTCTAGAACTAAACCCTCCTAGATGAACTCGTCTTGAACCTTGCTCTGATACCACTTGTTAGGACCCAAGAAAGTCAGGTGTCGTGCGGAAGCTAGTAAAGCAACAATTGAACGACGATAATCAAACAACAAAAGAGAAATATACCAAACGACACAAAAATATTTAACGTGGTTCGGTCAACTGACCTACGTCCACGCCGGAGATGAGCAATCCACTATATAAAAGAGAGTACAAAATATCGAGTGAACAACATCACGAAGAGGAAAACACAAGTGACACACTAACACTTGTCCCGTAAAGTCCTCCCCCTAAACACGATTCTCAAACCCATATGACTACATTGTGGATGCTACTGAATGAGAAGGGCGACTCGCTCAATTTATAGAACTCCAAATTTTTTCCTACAAAAAAGGGACCAGCCAAATATGGAAGAATTATATTTTCCTTCTAGGAAAAAAAAATCCAATTATAATAAATATATTGTCCTTTCCTTCCTGAAATAGGAAGGTCAATTATGGTAAAAAAATCTGGACAAACACTTAACATTAAAGATGGGTAAAATCATGCATCAAACTCTTCTTTGGCGGATTGACATATTTCACATCAGTGGCATTCCCATTTTTGGGAAGTTTGACTGCTTTTGTGGGCGAAATTGCACTACCTTTGTCTCTCGTTTACCCTTGCTTCATGTGGATTTCAATCAAGAAACCCAGCAGAAACAGCTTAACGTATTCCCTCAACATAATTTTTGGATGTTTGGGTATATTGATTAGCATTGTACAAGTTTTCATTGCGTTATGGAATCTGGTGGTTGATATTTTCGACGCCAATTGTTTTTAGTCCTTAGTAAAACAACAATAACAACAATAAATCATTTGGCCATTCTCACAAGTGAGGTTTGAAGAAGATAAGATATATATATATATATAACCTTATCCCTAACCTCCCGGACAGAAAGGCTATTTTCGAATGGTCCTTGACAGAAAGTCCGTGTTTTAATCCTTAGTGAAAAAAAGAAGAAGATATAACTTATATTGACAGTATAATGAAATTCTTGCGCTATTATGGGAAGTACCTTGCCTTTAATTTTTAGGTTGCATGCAGTTCCACTTATTATGAACACTTAAATGTAAATTTAATATAATTAAATTAAAGTACATAGAAATTAAACTTATAGTATCGAAGAAATACGGAAGCAAGTTTTTTGGGCCGTTTGGCCATACAAAAAATTTTACTTTTTTTCGATATTTGTGTTTAGCCATAAAATTTTTTAATTTTCGCTTGAAGATGCTTTTGAAATTTTATGAAAATTTAAAATAATTCGAAAGGTTGTTAACCAAAATTTTCACTTCAAATCATTCAATAAAATTAAAAAACAACAAAAATTATATTCATGTCCAAACACAATTCTAAATTTCAAATACTATTTTCACTTAATTTTTTTTTCACATTTTCCGGAATATTACTATTCTAATGTTCAATCGCCCAATTATTATAGATTGAGACATTGCTAGCTGATTCGCAATAGTCAACTCCTATACTCATCGTCTTTGATTCTTTTTTATGCAAACAACCTTTCTCAAACAATAACATAAGCACCAAGCAATTGTTTTTTGCGAGCACAAGTAAATATAACCTATAGCATATAATTCATTTAGCTTATAATTTTGGAATTAAGTTATTAATAGGGATCAACGCCCAGATGGAAATTCATTTAGCTAGTGATTAATGAATTCACTCGACTCGCTATAAATAAATATTAAATTTAAAATCTCAATAATCCAAAATAGTATCTCTCGAGATCCATGGCGTACTCAACTTTAATGATCATGATATGTTATGAATTCCTTTTGTCTTTGTTTACCCTAAAATCCGAGTAACAATAAAATTTATTGTGGTTTTCGGGCTATGTGACTTAATCCAATACCAATTGATAAACAATGAATTAAATATATAAATTGAAGAATAAAATAAGTCAAACCAGTGCTCAAGCCAAATCTCGACCACGAGTTATGACAACCTCGAGGTGGAATGGTGGAAATAGCAAGAACAATGAATAAAATAGCTAGAGAATAAAGTTGTATGTATTATTTTATCAGTCAAAAAAATATATCTTACAAATGAATGGGTTCCCCTTTATATAATAGGGGAGTCCTAAATAAGGTACACTTCTACTTACAGTAAGAAATCATAATTGACAGTTGTCTAATCGCCCAGGGTCAATCCATTCCGCAATTTATGCCGTGATCTTCGGGCCGTTGCGGGTCTCTAGCTCATTCTGTTACTGAACCATAACGGTATTATCTCGAGGTATGCCTTCGACCTTGACCTCGGCATTGGAAAGGAACCTCGACCTCGAGCTTGGCGTCATAGCCTCTAGACGTGGTATCACCTTTTCCATCGAAGAACGAAATCGGGTAGCCTCGATTTCCACCGTATACAGATAGTCCCCTTGTTTTTTAGAATAAAATAATAATAAATGACTTGAACCTCGATTTTTCAGAGACCCTGATGGTGACGTCATCCCCATGGCGTAAGCGCTCGAGGTGATCGAAACGTCCCATCGGTTCGTTTCCCCAAACCATTAAATGCTTGCCAGTGGCGGTCGTCCACTAGCGCCGCCGATCCGTCACTGTTTGCCTAAAAATACAGGGCCTCTTATTTGAATCAAAAACTTTGCTTCCTCCTTCAAACGCTCCTGATCTCTTCCTCTCTTCACCTCTCTCTTTCATTACCTGTAGATTCCACCCTTTTAGCACCAAAAAAATATCAAACTCTAGCTCTTTTCGCTTCCTTCAACCTGAATCACTGGCGCAAACCTCTAAAACCGTTCCTCAAAAGGATAAATCTTTCTCCGCTTCTTCCCGGCCAGCCGATGATAAATCGTTGGCCCTTCACGAGATTTTTCCTGGCCCCTATGTTACAAAGAATGACTTCAAAGTCAAGAATCCCCCATATATCCCTGGCCGATGTGAGCACGTATTGAGATATATCTGCTCGATAACGGACAAAAACCTTGAGGCCATGAAGAGAGATTGTGGCTGGGGGGACGAGGTCGTGGTACAGATCCCCACTCCCGACGAGAATATCACCACTTACGTGGAGGAGTTCCTAAGTGTCTACAGTTACCCCTTCACACTAGGTCCCATTGATCCAGTTGTTCTCGATTTTTGCAAGAGGTACCAGGTCACCCTTAGCTAGATCCACCCTTCTTTCTGGCGCATGGTGATCATGCTCAGTTTCTTTTCTAGCAAGGCCGAGAGGCCGGAGTTCACCCTCAACCATCTCATTTGATTATATCGACCTCAGCTTTTTCAAGGGTTGATCAAGCTCCAACACCGGTCGACCAAGGCCTTTTTTGCCAGCAATGACGAGGATAAGATCGGGGTTGGATAACCCAGTTCGTGCGAGTGAGGACCTAAGATATTATCCCAGAGGAGGAAATTCCGTTCCCAGAGAAGTGAAACCTAAAACGTAATTGTAGTTTTTACTCATTAACCTTTGTACTCCATTTTTGCATTGTGTGATGTATTCATCTATTTCGCAGTGGTCGCTTGGATGCCTCATGCGGTCACCGACCTTGAAGACTGGGTCAAAAAACTAGCCGCAACCTCCTTTTATAATGAGCACCGCTGGCGTGACTTGGCGAAGGGCAAATGGAAAGCCAAACATCACGGTAAGATCATCTTGTAAGATTTTGATACATTCCTCTTTATCGCAGATGTCTTTTTACTCATATTTGATTTTCCTTAATCCAGACATTGGAGATTTCTCTGAAATGAGGTTGGCTCCGCCGATGGAAGAGACTGAGTTCCCGATTTCGAAATCGGGGAAAGATAATTAGGGGAAAAGGGTCTCAAAGCTTGAAGACACCCAAGATAAAAAGGCTCCACCTCGAAGACACAGGAGAAACTTCATTCTTGTGGATATAGATTCGGTCCACCAGTTGGTTGAAGAAGAAGAAGACGAGGGTGAAGACTTGGTGCTGGTGGTTCGAACCAGGAAACTGGTTGAAGCTGCCAAACCCTCCGAGTTAAAGACCCTGCCTCGTGATGAGGAGGCTTTGAAGAAAGATACAGACAAAACCCCTGAATTGCCCGAAGTCGAGATTGTTCCTCGTCCATCAACAAGCACACTAGAGGGGGCAGGTTCCGAGATCCCCAAGGCTGAACAGAGTGCCCCGAGTGATTCGCTCGGGGCCATGACAATAGGTCACTCTCCCTCTCTATCTGCTTATTTTGAAGAGGCCATAAGGAAGGCTCGGGCCCTGCAGATGCCTGACTTGGGTGGAGTCCCCAACGAAAAGGATCCATTCCAGGATTATTTTACCGGGGTCGATGACACCGCCGATCTCAACTACGCATCTACACTTTCGAAGAGGCTCAACGTCTTTTCTCTCGAGTAAGAATCAATTCCTATTGTTGAAATTTTCTTTTCCTTCTTCTCCATTTACCCTAACTTGTATACTTTTTTCTGTGTAGGCTTTCACCAAGTTTAGGGCTAACTTGAGCCAATGCGATACCGAGCTCTAGAAGACCTCGGATGAAAGCAACACTTTGAAGCTCCTTTGCAGTCAAAAGGAGGGGGAGCTCAGGGACCTTCGGACAGACTTGGCCAAGGCTCGTAAGGATGAGGCCGAGCTAGACAAGAAGGTAACTGTCATTTTGAAAGAGTACGGTCTACTCGACCCATCTTTGGAGGCTAATACTTCAGTGTCTCAGCTGCAGTAAAAACTGGAGAGGATCGAGCTACTTAGAGGGGAGGTCGATTAGATAAAGGTCGACTGCGATCGGTGGAAAGAGAACATGGACAACCTCGCTTCGGAGAAAGAGGCTACTTTTCCAAACTAGCATCGGCCGAGGCTAATGTTTAAGGATCTAAAGAGAAAAATTTGACCCAGTCCAGAAGGAGTGATTAGCTTGAGGTCAAACTTGCTGAGGCCAGGGCAGAGGTCGGGAAGATGAAGGTTGCAGCTGACAAAACCAATGTTGTATACTTGGACGATGATAAGGCTGCTCAAATGCAGCTAAGGGAAGCCTCCGATTGAGAGCGACAAAGTAATGATTTGGCCAAGTTCCAATCTCGGAAGGAGACCCTCGAGGAAATCCATGCTCGAGGTTACAACCTCTCTCAAGAGATAGCTTAAGCAAAGGTGCTCGAAGTTGATGCCAGATTTCTCGTCTCCTCCTCCTCCAACGATGATGATGAAGGCAGCCAAGGCGGGTCTGACAATGATGAGGGGCCCGAAAGAGAAACCACTCCCGAGGGAGAAACCAGCACTGGGCATAGTTAGGATATTTTCTTTTTCTATTTGTAAGACCCCTGCCGGTCTCTTATATATATATATAAGAAAATTTTTCTTCAATGTCTTCTCAATTTTTATGAACGTATTTTTACCTTACAAGATTTTAGCATAGTCTCATGCTTTGAATGGTGTGTTCGGGACTTTGTCTTGGATGGATTTCTTGAAGTTAACATGGTCGAGTTCGAATAAGGTTCAAACTTTGAGGCATATACCCTTAAGCTTTTGTGCTGAATAACGGTGAGACCCATAGCCATAATCAAGTTATTGTTTATTTGGGCTCACGATAATCGTACCCTTGGGTTCTAATTGAGTGAGAATACACCTCATACATAAAAGCTTCAATTTATATCCTACAAGTTCAACTCATATCCTAAAAGGTTCAACTTATATTCTAAAAATTCAACTCATACATAAAAGGTTCAACTTATACCCTAAAATTTCAATTCACAAGAACAAAACCTAAAAACTAAAAGTTACATTCATATCCTACGAGTTTAAACATAAACTAAAAGTTCAAGTCCTATCCTAAAGGTTCAATACATATGTTAACAATTAAATTTATATCCTAAAGGTTCAATACATATGCTAAAGGTTCAATTTATATCCTAAAAGTTCAACTCATATCCTAAAAGGTTCAATTCATATCCTAAAAATTCAACTCATACATAAAAGCTTCAATTTATATCCTACAAGTTCAACTCATATCCTAAAAGGTTCAACTTATATTCTAAAAATTCAACTCATACATAAAAGGTTCAACTTATACCCTAAAATTTCAATTCACAAGAACAAAACCTAAAAACTAAAAGTTACATTCATATCCTACGAGTTTAAACATAAACTAAAAGTTCAAGTCCTATCCTAAAGGTTCAATACATATGTTAACAATTAAATTTATATCCTAAAGGTTCAATACATATGCTAAAGGTTCAATTTATATCCTAAAAGTTCAACTCATATCCTAAAAGGTTCAATTCATATCCTAAAAATTCAACTCATACATAAAAGCTTCAATTTATATCCTACAAGTTCAACTCATATCCTAAAAGGTTCAACTTATATTCTAAAAATTCAACTCATACATAAAAGGTTCAACTTATACCCTAAAATTTCAATTCACAAGAACAAAACCTAAAAACTAAAAGTTACATTCATATCCTACGAGTTTAAACATAAACTAAAAGTTCAAGTCCTATCCTAAAGGTTCAATACATATGTTAACAATTAAATTTATATCCTAAAGGTTCAATACATATGCTAAAGGTTCAATTTATATCCTAAAAGTTCAACTCATATCCTAAAAGGTTCAATTCATATCCTAAAAATTCAACTCATACATAAAAGCTTCAATTTATATCCTACAAGTTCAACTCATATCCTAAAAGGTTCAACTTATATTCTAAAAATTCAAAAAAAGCTAATAGGCAAAAAAACAACCCTATTAGTAAATAGTAAAAAGTTCATATTACCTAATGTAGTTCATATTAGCTAATAGTAAAAAGTTCATATTACCTAATGTAGTTCATATTAGCTAATAGTAAAAAGTTCATATTACCTAATGTAGTTCAAACAAACAACCCTAATATAAAAAGTTCATATTACCTAATGTAGTTCAAACAAACAACCCTAATACTAAATGGGCAAAAACTCTAACAAATTACATAAAACTGTATAGCAGAATTTAAAAATTAAAAAGCTAATAGGTAGATTACTAACCTTGGTAGATTATAAGGAGGCTAAAATCAGTGGGGGCGGCGGAACAGTGGTGGCGACGGTGACAGTGGTGGTGGCGGACAGTGGTGGCTACGGGTGGGGGAGATTGATTTGTGTAAGGGAAATAGAGAAGGGGAGGAGAAATAGTTGAGAGAGAAGTTTGAAAATTTGTGTGAGAGAAAATAAAATTTTTGGAGGGAAAACCCGATTTTGAGTTCTGCAATTAAAAAAAGCGACCAATGTTGGTCGCTATTTTGGTCGCTATATTTGAAAATAAGTAAATAAAATAACCTTAAATTTTTTCCTATTATATATATATATATATATATATATATATTGTAATACCCTGTATTTTTAGTAAGCGTGTATTGGTCATAGCAAATAATAATAATAATAAGTTGTGGAAGGAATGTTTTTTACTATATGAGATATGGTACTAAATAAGTGGTTAGAGGCTAATTTTTAAACTATATTTATATAGTTGACTTTGGTTATTTATTAATAAATCGGAGTGCGCTAAGCCCATTATTTTATAGCTGCCACGTTTTTAGTGACCTAAAGAGTAGAAAATTTGGGTAATTAGTTCCTTGCATAGGATGAAACAAAGAGGCAAAATACTCAGAGAAGATTCGTATTGAGGGAATTAGCGGCGACCTCTTAAGACGCTAGGTGTCTAGCTTTTATAGTGCAGGTATGTAGATTAGTTCACTGCTCTGCATATAAAATTATCCTGCACATTAGTTTTGGTGAAAAAGTGTAATGGTGGTTCAATACCAAGCCATGATATGATATTAATTAGGGGATACAATGATTACACAATGATGGTCAATTCTTTAGAAGTAAAAGTTAGAGAAATTAGTCGTGCATATGTGTGAATTTTCTGTACTGTTCAAACTCTCCTTACAGTGCATCAATTTTTAATTGCATTACAAACCTTAGGATTTTTGTTATAATAGGTGCCAACCACTCTGTAGTGATTAGTAGGATAGATTCACCGGGAAAAAAAAAAGAAGAAGAAGGAATATTATGTACATAATTATTATTTCAGTTTCAATTTACACACACGATTAAGGAAATTGAACAAATAATGGAATAAAGATAAACCATATAAATACCTTTTATTTAAAAGATTTAGACTAATTTGAATTACTCATATGTCGGTAAATATAAATCCATAAATTTAGATCCAAACATGAACCCCGATGATTGGATGTTCTAAAATAGCTATGAATTAGCCTAAATAAGAAAATTAACATGAGATCGATATTATGTAATTATAGATTGATTGGAGGAATTTATACGAGTTGCTTGAGGTGAAGCAGTTGGTATTTCGGCACGAGTACTGTGAGTAGTAATCTTACCGCAATTTGTGTTTTCATAACTTGCATGATTTACACATGATTTTTAATATGAATATGTTACCGATTATTTTGAGTTGCATGTGGGACAAGTCTTTTACTCGATATGATACCGAAATAGTTATTTGAGATGAATACCTTGGTTTTAAATATTTTCGTTGTCACTAGATCTGTTTTACCATTACTTGAATTTACTGTTATCGAAAAGAAATTATATGATTTGATAAGAACCAAGATGCCTTATATTGTTTTGAAATATTTTCTATGAGTATATACGGATTACAAAGACAAGTATAAATGGGAGTAGACATTGAAGGATCCCGTAGCTAACAGCGGGTTCGTTAGACCTGGTGCACCTTGTAATTATAGATTACCGTTATAGCCCTCGCTAGTGGGAAGGTAGAACTAGCATACCGTTACCGATTTCCCTCGAGTAGGGACTACCGTTATATTTGACTTCTTGCGAAAAAGTCCACAGTTATACCGATTACATGATCCGTTCATTGAAACCTCCCAAAATGTGAATACTGATATTATATATTGGTTACCGAGCTTATTACTGAATTGCTAATTATATTTAACTACAAGAAAAGCGTGATGAGACTGAAAATTATTATTGTTTCTGAAAGGGCATTTTTATATTATTTTCTCTTTGAGATACTAGCATGTTTCTGACTTGTGCCCAAATAAAAATGGTTGTGGTTAAGTGTTATTATTCACTAAGCTAGCGACTCATTCCTCGCTAATTTTTTTTACAGAGACAACACTTGACGCAGGCAAGGATTTCGTTAATTAGAGCACACAGGTTGAGAGTTCTTGGTGAGACTCGCACTTGTTCGCGTGGGCGGAGATTTTTATCAATTGTTATGGTCTTTTCTTTAAATTCTTATAGTCGCTCCATAGTCATTCTTTTAGTGTCATGAATATTATTTTGCTATTAGTCTTATGTTGAGTATTGTGCGGTAGTATTAAAGTTGGAGATAATTAGTATTTCTAATTGCTAGTGGGTTGATTAGCAATGGTGGAGACTTCTTTTTTGTTAAAATTGATAAGTTGTCCATTGTTGGTATAATATTAGGATGTTTGGTTGTTGATTGAGACAGGGAAATTTTTGGAATGGTCCAAAAACAGGGGAAACTCTGCCCAATTTTTCTGTAAAATAACCGATAAGGCTTACTTAGGAGCACTTGCTCCTAATATTCGGTCACGATCCTAAATTGGGTCGTGACAAATTGGTATCAGAGCCTAAGCTTTAAGTCTCGAGTCATGGAGCAATGTTTAGTAAAGTCTTGTTCATGGTTATGTAGGTGCCCATACTTATGATATCGAGGCTACTGAACATTTAGGAATGTTTTCCCTTCTTTCATTCTTTGATCGTGCGTTGAGATAACTTGAGATTGATTTTGGAATATTTCTTTCGCAGATGGCTAGGACACGCACACCCTCATCTGCTGGACGTGGCGCTGGACGTGGTACTACCCGGGGTGGAGGTCAAGTTAGGGTTCATCAAACTCGAAGACAGACTGCTCCTCAACCTCAAGTTGGGAACATGGGTCAAACCCAAGCTGTTATGCCAGATCCAGTGCAAGAGCAGGGAGTTTCGAATTCTCCACCCCCAATGCCAATTGTTGCATCTACTGTTGCCTTACCTGCAGATGTAGTGACAAGGTTATTGAATGTGTTAGAGGCATTGGTGCCTACTCAGGGCGGAAGTTCAGCTCCTCAGGCTACTTCATAGACACAAGCACCTACACAGACTCAGCCTTTCGGGAATAAGGAAGTATCCCTACACGAGGTCCTGAAATTGAAATCACCAAAATTCACAGGTTCTGATAATTCAGCAGATCCTCAAAGTTTCTTCGATGGGATACTTAAGGCATTACATGCTCTTGGATGTTCTAATGAGAGAGTCGTGGAGCTCGCATCATACAAACTAGAGGATATAGCCAACACATGGTATGAAACTGTATTGCTAGGAAGGCCGGCAGGAGCACCACCACTGACATGGGGCGAGTTCACTAAGTTGTTCAAGAATCATTTTCTTCCAGACAGTCTGATGCAACAACATGCTAGATAATTTGAGAGATTGGTTCAAAATCCATATATGGATGTGTCAACATATAACACTAAGTTTTGTAAACTGGCTATATATGCTCCTCACTTAGTGCCTACCGAAGAAGCTCGAATCCAGAGGTTTGTTGATGGATTGGTTGGTCGTCTATACACTGCAGTAGCCCCACAGATGAAGACTTTATCCTACTCTGATGTAGTCGACCTTGCTAGAAAGATTGAAAATAAGGGACGTGAAGAGCGTGCAACTAGTGAATTACATAAGAAGGCCAAGACAGGAAGGGCTTTCAGTGGCGGTTTTAGTGAAAATAGAAGAGGAGGAAACCAGGGACAATAACAAAAACAACATGGTTCTTAGATAGGGACACACATGTCATCACAGTCCACATACAGACCACATTATAGTCAAGGTAATAGGGGACCATCATCTTCTGGGCATCGTAATTCTGGGTAGATATATGCCACTACTCTAGTCTGCCAGACTAGTGGTAGATCACATTTGGGCCAATGTCGTGTTCTAACTAGAGAGTGCTTTCGGTGAGGCCAGTTGGGACATCACTTGAGGGATTGCCCTCAGCCTCTGAGAAATTTCAACCAGGCTTCTATTCAGTGTGACGACCCGGCCCGTCGTCACGTGAGTTACCGCCCCATTTCCCCCATATTATGTTTCTCTATATTTCAATATCGGTGTTTGAGGTGATCGGGTAGAATTGGATTGGTTTTAGTTGGAAATGAGGCACTTAGCCTCTTAGAAGGAAGCTTATTTTGGAAAAGTCAACCAAAAGTTGACTATATAGTTAGAGGGCTTGGATGTGAATTCCGGTGATTCGTTTCGCTTCGGGGGATAATTGTTGACTTAGAAGTGCGATCGGAATTTAATTTGGAGGTCCGGTGTAGAATTAGGCTTGAATTGGCGAAGGTTGAATTTTGACGAATTCCGGTTGGTAGGTGAGATTTTGATCCGGGGATCGAAATGGAATTCTGAGAGTTGCAGTAGCTTCTTTAGGTGATTTTTGATGTGGGGGTAAAATTCCAGGTCATTTGGACGTCGTTTGGTTGGGTTTTTGATTGAAAGTGCATTTCTGAAGTTTTGAAGAAACTTAGGCTTGAATCTGATGTAAATTGATGAATTTAGTGTTGTTTAACGTGTTTTGATGATTGAAATAAGTTCGTATGATGTTTTGGGATATGTTGGTATATTTGGTCGAGGTCCCGGGGGCCTCGGGGTGATTTCGGATGATTAAACAGGAGGTTTGGACCTAAGTTTTGCAGCAGAAAATACACAGCAGGTGCACACCAAATTTGGCCATCGCGTTCACAGGGGAAGGTCCGCGTTCGTGAAGAGATGGGTTGCCAGTTCATCGCGTTCGCGTGGGTGTCATCGCGTTTGCGTAGTAGGGGCCTGGGGCCTTGCCTAAGTTATTCAATGCGTTCGCGATGGGCTGAACGTGTTCGCGTAAGAGGAGTGGTCTGTGAAATGCGTTCGCGTGGAGTAGGACGCGTTCGCGTAGTTATAAGTCCTGGAGCATCGCGATCGGGGGTGGGGTACCGCGTTCGCGTAGAGCAATTATTGGTCAAAGTAATTTTCTTCATCGCGAACGCGGAGGGTTGACCGCGTTCGCATAGAGTAAATAATTGTTGGGCAGTAGGTCTTTTAAATCATTTTGTTCCGTGAAGGTTAGCCATTTTCCACCATTTTTGAACCACCTTGAGAGCTTTTTGATAGAGTTTGAAGGGGACTTTGACGGGAAGTCATTGGAGGCAAGTCTTGTGACTTAGAAACATCATTTTATTGAAGAATCAACCATTAATTCTTAGAAATTTGGGTAAAAATTGGAAGAACTAGGGCTTGGTTTTGGAATGTAAATTTAGGATTTGAAGGGGCATTTGAACTCCGATTTTGATGAATTTGATATGTATAGACTCGTGGCGAGACGAGGAATCCGTTGATATGAATTTTGTAATTTTTTGAGAAGTGGGCCCGGAGTTCGGGTTTTGCCAACTTCGTGATTTTCGATGCTTTTCGAATATTTTCGATTGGGTTATGTTCCTTTAGCTTATTATAACACATTCCTTGTGGTTTTGGTTAGATTCGACGCGCGAGAAGGTCGATTTGAGGGGAAAAGGCTTGGCGAGCTAGACTCTTGGCCGGCTAAAGCTGAGTAATGACTTTAAATGACGTCCTGAGGGCTTGAGACCCCGAACTTGCACAACTTGGTGATGTGTTGAGATGAGATACACGTTCAATGACGAGCGCGGGATCATTTACTATTGGGGACTGTGACCTGGTCCAGTCCGGATGATATTTTACCGCGTATTAGCTATGACTTGTTATCTTTCACTATGATTTGGGCTTATTGCCATGTTTGGGGCTTATTGCCGACTGTTTGAACTACTTATGAACAATCATCACTATTTTCCTCACTATTTGAAATTTTATTTGAACTCAGTCCATGCGACTAACACTGTTTCATGAACTCAGCTATATTTTTCATAACTTGGAGTTTTTAACTGATATTTGAACTATTGTCTGAGCTGAGTATTATGGTTTTACTGATGCCCGAGGGGCTTTTGATTATTTAGGACTTATTGAGGTTGAGGGCCATGTGTGAGGATATGATGAGTGATGTGAGGAGGCTTTCAGGCCTCGAGTGATTTGTGAGGAGGCTTTCAGGCCTCGAGTGTCAAGTGAGGAGGCTTTCAGGCCTCGAGTGTATTATGAGCAGGCTTTCAGGCCTCGCATTGATATTGTTTAGGCTTTCAGGCCATATTGATAGCGTTTGGGCTATAGGAGCCCCTCCGGAGTCTGCACACCTACAGTGAGCGCGAGTGCCCATATGAGTGAGAGTGAGCCCGAGGGGCTGATATTGTACTGAGTGATTGATACGGAGCCCGCGGGGCTGATACTGCACTGAGAGTTTGATATGGTACCTGAGGGGCAGGTTCCTGAGTATATCTTATTGATTGAGAATAATTATTTTTAACTGTTTTCAAAGAGTTTCTTACTGTATTTTACCGGTTTCTATTGTTTACCTAATTTTACTGCTTGAGATAGCATAAATTGTGCCTTTGTGGGAGTTCTATGTTCCAGATATTATTTATTTTTATTACTCACTGGGTCGGAGTACTCACATTACTCCCTGCACCATGTGTGCAGATATAGGTATAGCAGAGTTCGTTCCTGAGCGCCGATTTCCATCCGGACCAGGCGGACCCGGAGAGACGAGGTAGCTGTCAGCGTCCACACCCCCGTTTCTTCCTTATATTTTCTTGTATTACATCTATCTCGGACTTTGTTCTTAGGTACAGTCTTGTAGTAGTTATTAAACTCTATAGTAGCTCATAACTTGTGACACCCCGATTGCGGGCTAGATTTGGGTTGGCTTTTCTTGTTATCGTAGTTATGTCTGTATTGCCGGTTACATTATTCTTGCTTTAAGCTTACTTGTGATTTATAACTGTCAGTTAATTGAGGAGTTAAATGTTCTGTTGGCTGGCCTCATCTTCACGAGAGGCGCCATCACGACCAGGTGGGTTTGGGTTGTGACAAGTTAGTATCAGAGCCTAGGTTACTAGGTCTCACGAGTCATGAGCAGGTTTAGTAGATTCTCGCGGATCGGTACGGACACGTCTGTATTTATCCTTGAGAGGCTGCAGAACCCTTAGGAAAACTTCACATTCTTGAAATTCTTGTCGTGCGACTTTGTTGATCCGAGAACTAAACTTTTATGTTCTATTCTCTCGCAGATGGTGAGGACTCGCGCTACAGGACGAGGCGGTCGACCACCAGTACCACCTACTGAGGGCACTAGAGGCCAGGGACGCGGTCGTGGTCGTGGTAGAGGCAGAGCCGCGAGGGCAGCACCTGTTGCTCCACCAGTTGCCCCGACTCAGGAGCAGGCCCCAGCTGCATACATTCCAGTAGCAGCTGTCCAGGCACCGGCGGTGCCCATTGTGATACCAGATCTCTAGGAGACATTGGCTCAGATTCTATCAGTTTGCACTGGCCTAGCCCAGGTAGTTTTAGCCATTGCTACAGCAGCTACTTCTCAGGCAGGGGGAGGCAGTCAGACCCTCGCTGCTCGCACACTCGAGCAAGCGATGCAGGGTTTACAGACACCGGGAGCAGCTCCAGCTCAGCTGGTTGTACCGGTTCAGGATTTTGTGGTTCCGGCTATGCCAGACGATGAGCAGCGTCGTCTCGAGAGGTTCAGTAGGCTTTAGCCTCCAGTTTTCAGTGGTGCTCAGGGTGAGGATGCCCAGGGATTTCTTGACAAGTGTCAGCGTATGCTTTGGACGGCAGGGATTTTCGAGTCTAGCGGAGCAGCATTTACCGCATTTCAGTTCACTGGGGCTGCCTTCACATGGTGGGAGGCATATGAGCGGCCTAGGCCGGTAGGTGTAGCGCCTTTGTCATGGCAGGAGTTCTCCACTATCTTTTTGGAGAAGTGGGTACCACAGTCTCAGAGGGAGGAGCTGCGTAGGCAGTTCGAGTGGCTTCGACAAGGAGACATGACTATGACCCAGTATGAGGCGAGATTTTCTGAGTTAGCCCGTCATGCCTTGTGGATAGTTTTGACCGATAGAGAGAGGATCAAGAGGTTTGTAGATGGACTTACCTATCACCTTCATGTTCTGATGATTCGAGAGAGAGTTATGGGTATTTTCTTTGAGGATGCAGTTGATATTGCTCGTGATATTGAGTTGGCTCGCCGTCAGGACAGAGAGGAAAGGGAGGCCAAGAGGCCTCGAGGTTCTGGTAGCTTCTTTGGTGCCCCATCTAGGGGTCAGTTTCAGCAGAGCAGAGGTCGTTCATTCAGGCCACCTCAGTCAGCTCGCTCTGAGTATCGTGGATCATCTTCCGGCCGAGGTCATCAGGGTTATCAGCAGGGCTAGCTATCCCTCAGTGCACTTCCAGCTCAGGGTTCATCACGAGCTCCATCTATTCAGGGTTCCTCCAGGCCGAGTGCATCAGCCAGTCACTCTGGTGCACGGGGCTCCCTTCAGTCCCATTCTCCAGCACCCGGGAGAGTTTGGGCACTTGTGGAGGCAGTGTCCTCGGCTTCGTGGTAGTCAGTCTCAGCAGAGGGGTCAGCCCTCATCTTCTGGCCCATCTTCTTCAGCACTCACCCCGCCAGCTAGGGGTGAGGTTCAGGCAGCTAGGAGCCACCCTAGAGGGAGAGGCCAATCAGGTGGTGGTCAGGCTTGATTTTATGCTCTTCAGGGCCGATCAGATGCTATTGCTTCGAATGTTGTTATCACAGGTATTATCTCAATCTGCCACAGGGATGCCTCAGTTTTATTTGATCCCAGTTCTACCTATTCCGATATGTCTTCTTATTTTGCTCACCATTTGGGTGCGAACAGGGGATGCCTTGCTTTGCCTGTTCATGTATCCACCCTGGTGGGCGATACTATTATGGTAGACCATGTATATCGGTCGTGCTTAGTGACTATTGGGGGTCTGGAGACCTGAGTTGATTTGTTGCTGTTGAGCATGGTAGATTTTGATATTATTTTGGGCATGGATTGTTTATCTCTGTGCCATGCTATTCTAGACTGTCATACCAAGACAATCACCTTGTCCATACCGGGTGTCCCGAGGATTGAGTGGAGTGGTATGACTGACTATGTTCCCAGTAGGGTGGTTTCCTTCCTAAAGGCCCAGCGGATGGTTGGGAGGGGTTGTCTATCGTATTTGGCTTTTGTGAGAGATGTTGGAGCTGAGGCACCTAGTCTTGATTCTGTCCCCGTTGTGAGGGATTTTCCAGATGTGTTTCCAGCATACCTGCCGGGCATGCCGCCGGATAGGGACATTGATTTCGGTATTGATCTGGTGCCGGGCACTCAGCCCATCTCTATTCCTCCCTATTGTATGGCACCAGCAGAGTTAAAGGAGTTGAAGGAGCAGCTTCAGAAACTCCTAGATAAGGGGTTTATTCATTCGAGTGTGTCACTGTGGGGTGCACCGATCTTATTTGTGACGAAGAAAGATGGCACAATGAGAATGTGCATTGACTACAGGCAGTTGAACAAGGTGACAGTGAAGAACAAGTACCCTCTAACGCGTATTGATGATTTGTTTGACCAGCTCCAAGGAGCAAGGGTATTATCTAAGATTGATCTCCGTTCAGGCTATCACCAGCTGAAGATTAGGGATTCTGACATTGTGAAGATGACTTTCGGAATGAGATATGGGCACTATGAGTATTTGGTTATGTCTTTCGGGCTGACTAAGGGCCCAGCCACATTCATGCACTTGATGAACAGTGTATTTTGGTCGTATCTGGATTCATTTGTGATTGTTTTTATTGATGATATATTGGTGTACTCGCGTATCCAGGAGGAGCACGCTCAGCACCTGAGAGTGGTATTACAGATATTGAGGGAGGAGAAGCTTTATGCAAAGTTCTCCAAGTGTGAGTTTTGGCTTGGTTCAGTGGCTTTCCTGGGGCACGTGGTGTCCAGTGATGGTATTCAGGTTGATCCGAAGAAGATAGAGGCGATGCAGACTTGGCCTAGACCGACCTCAGCCACGGAGATTCGTATTTTCCTTAGTTTGGCAGGGTATTATCGCCGGTTTGTTCAGGGATTTTCTTCTATTGCATCGTCCTTGACCAAGTTGACTCAGAAGGGTGCTCCATTTGTGTGGTCCGGGGAGTGCGAGGAGAGTTTCAGAAGCTCAAGACAGCTTTGACCACGGCTCCAGTGTTAGTTCTGCCATTAGCTTCAGGTTCTTACATCGTGTATTGTGATGCTTCGAGAGTCGGGATCAGATGTGTGTTAATGCAGGAGGGTAGAGTTATTGCATATGCTTCTCGTCAGCTAAAGCCCCATGAAAAGAACTACCATGTACATGATTTGGAGTTGGCTGCTATAGTTCATGCTTTGAATATTTGGAGGCACTACTTATATGGCGTATCTTGCGAGGTGTATACCGATCATCGCAGCCTTCAGCATTTGTTCAAACAGAAGGATCTTAATTTAAGGCAGCGGAGGTGGCTTGAGTTACTCAATAATTATGATATCACCATTTTGTATCACCCTGGGAAGGCCAATGTAGTGGCTGATGCTTTGAGATGGAAGGTGGTTAGTATGGGTAGCCTGGCGTACATTCCAGTTGGGGAGAGGCCCTTTGCAGTTGATGTTCAAGCTTTGGCCAATCGGATGGTGAGGTTAGATATTTTAGAGCCTAGTCGGGTGTTGGCTTGCGTTATTTCTCGGTCTTCCTTGTATGATCGCATTAGAGAGCTCCAGTATGATGATCCACATTTGCTTGTCCTTAAGGATAGAGTTCAGCATGATGATGCCAGAGATGTGACAATTGATGGTAACGGTGTGTTGAGGATGCAGGGCCGGATTTGCATGCCCAATGTGGATGGACTTTGGGAGTTGATATTGGAGGAATCCCACAGCTTGCGGTATTCTATTCATCCAGGTGCCGCGAAGATGTACCAGGATTTGAGACAGCATTACTGGTGGAGAAGAATGAAGAAGGATATTGTGAGTTATGTAGCCCGGTGTCTCAACTGTCAGCAGGTCAAGTATGAGCACCAGAGGCCCGGTGGTGTACTTCAGCACATGGATATTCCCGAGTGGAAGTGGGAGAGGATTACTATGGATTTTGTGAGTGGTCTCCCTTGGATAGCGAGGAAGTTTGATTCGATTTGGGTGATTGTGGATCGGCTGACCAAGTCTGCGCACTTCATTCCGGTGTGTACTACCTATTCTTCGGAGTGGTTAGCAGAGATTTTCATCCAGGAGATTGTTGGATTGCATGGGGTCCAAGTTTCTATTATCTAGGATAGAGGTACTCAGTTTACTTCCTAGTTTTGGAGGACTTTCCAGCAGGAGTTGGGTACACAGGTGGAGCTGAGCACATCATTTCATCCTCAGACGGACGGGCAGTCCGAGCGTACCATTCAGATATTGGAGGACATGTTGAGAGCCTGTGTTATTAATTTTGGAGGATCCTGGGATGAGTTCTTGCCGATTGTGGAGTTTTCTTATAACAACAGCTATCAGTCCAGCATTCAGATGGCACCATATGAGGCCATATATGGGAGACGGTATAGATCTCCGGTCGGTTGGTTTGAGCCCGGCGAGGCTAGGTTGTTGGGGACAGAGTGAGTCCAGGATGCCTTAGATAAGGTGAAAGTGATCTAGGAGAGACTTCGTACAGCTCAGTCGCGTCAGAAGAGTTATGCAGACCGGAAGGTTTGAGATGTATCTTATATGGTAGGCGAGAAGGTCTTGTTGAAGGTTTCGCCTATGAAGGGCGTCATGCGGTTTAGGAAGAAAGGGAAGCTGAGTCCGAGGTTCATTGGCCCTTTTGAGATTCTTAGGAGGATTGGGAGGTGGCCTATATGATTTCTTTGCCACCCAGCTTGTCAGGGGTTCATCCGGTATTCCATGTATCTATGCTCCGGAAGTATGTTGGGGACCCGTCTCACGTGTTGGACTTCAGTACAATCCAGTTTGATGATGATTTGACCTATGATATGGAGCCAGTGGCTATTTTGGGACATCAGGTTCGGAGATTGAGATCAAAGGATATAGCCTCAGTGAAGGTGCAATGGAGAGGTCGGCCCGTGGAGGAGGCCACTTGGTAGACCGAGCGGGGGATGCGGAGCATATATCCTCACTTGTTTGAGACTCCAGTATGTTTTTTGACCTGCTCGAGGACGAGCGTTTGTTTTAGTTGGGGAGGATATGACGACTCGGCCGATCGTCACGTGAGTTACCACCCCATTTCCCCCATATTATGTTTCTCTATATTTCAATATCGGTATTTGAGGTGATCGGGTAGAATTGGATTGGTTTTAGTTGGAAATGAGGCACTTAGCCTCTTAGAAGGAAGCTTATTTTGGAAAAGTCAACCGAACATTACTATATAGTTAGAGGGCTCGGATGTGAATTCCGGTGATTCGGTTAGCTTCGGGGGATGATTTGTGACTTAGGAGTGCGATCGGAATTTAATTTGGAGGTCCGGTGTAGAATTAGGCTTGAATTGGCGAAGGTTGAATTTTGGCGAATTCCGGTTAGTAGGTGAGATTTTGATCCGGTGATCGGAGTGGAATTCCGAGAGTTGCAGTAGCTTCGTTAGGTGATTTTGGATATGCGGGTAAAATTCCAGGTCATTTAGACGTCGTTTGGTTTGGGTTTTAGATTGAAAGTGAATTTCCGAAATTTTGAAGAAACTTAGGCTTGAATCCGATGTGAATTGATGAATTTAGTGTTGTTTAACGTGTTTTGATGATTCGAATAAGTTCGTATGATGTTTTGGGATATGTTGGTATATTTGGTTGAGGTCCCGGGGGCCTCGGGGTGATTTCGGATGATTAAACGGGAGGTTTGGACTTAAGTTTTGCTGCAGAAAATACACAGCAGGTGCAGACCAAATTTGGTCAACGCGTTTGCAGAGGAGGGTCCGCATACGCGAAGAGATTGGTTGCCAGTTCATCGCGTTCGTGTGGGTGTCATCGCGTTTGCATAGTAGGGGCCTGGGGCCCTGCCTAAGTTATTCAATGCGTTCGCGATGGGTTGAACGCGTTCGCGCAAGAGGAGTGGTCTGTGAAACGCGTTCGCGTGGAGTAGGACGCATTCGCATAGTTATAAGTCCTGGAGCATCGTGATCGCGGGTAGGGTACCGCGTCCACTTAGAGAAATTTTTTGTCAAAGTAATTTTCTTCATCGCGAACGCGGAGGGTTGACCGCATTCGTATAGAGTAATTAACTACTGGGCAGTAGGGCTTTTAAATCATTTTGTTCCGCGAAGGTTAGCCACTTTCCACCATTTTTGAACCACCTTGAGAGCTTTTTGGTAGAGTTTGAAGGGGATTTTGATGGGAAGTGATTGGAGGTAAGTCTTGTGACTTAGAAACATCATTTTATTGAAGAATCAACCATTAATTCTTAGAAATTTGGGTAAAAATTGGAAGAACTAGGGCTTGGTTTTTGGAATGTAAATTTGGGATTTGAAGGGACATTTGAACTCCGATTTTGATGAATTTGAAATGTATAGACTCGTGGCGAGACGAGGAATCCGGTGACGTGAATTTCGTAATTTTTCCAAAAGTGGGTCCGGAGCTCGGGTTTTGCCAACTTCGTGATTTTCGATGCTTTTCGAATATTTTTGATTGGGTTATGTTCCATTAGCTTATTGTAACATATTCCTTGTGGTTTTGGTCAGATTCGATGTGCGAGGAGGTCGATTCGAGGGGAAAAGGCTTGGCGAGCTAGACTCTTGGCCGGCTAGAGGTGAGTAATGACTTTAAATGATGTCCTGAGGGCTTGAGACCCCGGACTTGCACAACTTGGTGCTGTGTTGAGATGAGACACGCGTTCAATGAGGAGCGCGGGGTCATTTACTATTGAAGACCGTGACTTGGTCCAGTTCGGATGATATTTTACCGCGTATTAGCTATAACTTGTTATCTTTCACTATGATTTGTGCTTATTGCCATGTTTGGGGCTTATTGCCGACTGTTTGAACTACTTACGAACTATCATCACTGTTTTCCTCACTATTTGAAATATTATTTGAACTCAGTCCATGCGACTTACACTGTTTCATGAACTCAGCTATATTTTTCTCAACTTGGAGTTTTTAATTGATATTTGAACTATTGTCTGAGCTGAGTATTATGGTTTTACTGATGCCCGAGAGTCTTTTGATTATTTAGGACTGATTGAGGCCGAGGGCCATGTGTGAGGATATGATGAGTGATGTGAGGAGGCTTTCAGGCCTCGTGTGATTGGTGAGGAGGCTTTCAGGCCTCGAGTGTCAAGTGAGGAGGCTTTCAGGACTCGAGTGTATTATGAGCAGGCTTTCAGGCCTCGCATTGATTTTATTCAGGCTTTCAGGCCTCGCATTGATATTGTTTAGGCTTTTAGGCCTTATTGATAGCGCTTGGGCTATAGGAACCCCTCCAGAGTCTGCACACCCACAGTGAGCGCGGGTACCCATATAAGTGAGAGTGAGCCCGGGGGCTAATGTTGTACTGAGTGATTGATACGGAGCCCGCGGGGCTGATACTGCACTGAGAGTTTGATATGCCGCCTGAGGGGCAGGTTCCTGAGTATCTCTTATTGATTGAGATTAATTGTTTTTAACTGTTTTCAAAGAGTTTCTTACTGTATTTCACTGGTTTCTACTGTTTACCTGATTTTACTGCTTGAGATAGCATAAATTGTGCCTTTGTGGGAGTTCTATGTTCTCACATATTATTTATTTTTATTACTCACTAGGTTGGAGTACTCACATTACTCCCTGCACCGTGTGTGCAGATACAGGTATAGCAGAGTTCATTCCTGAGCGCTAATTTCTATCCAGACCAGGCAGACCCGGAGAGACGAGGTAGCTGTCAGCGTCCACAGCCCCGTTTCTTCCTTATATTTTCTTGTATTACATCTATCTCGGACGTTGTTCTTAGATACAGTAGTGTAGTAGTTATTAAACTCTGTAGTAGCTCATGACTTGTGACACCCCGAATGCGGGCTGGATTTGGGTTGGTTTTTCTTGTTATCGCAGTTATATTTGTATTGCCGGTACGTTATTCTTGCTTTAAGCTTACTTGTGATTTATAACTGTCAGTTAATTGAGGAGTTAAATGTTCCGTTGGATGGCCTCATCTTCACGAGAGGCGCCATCACGAACAGGTGGGTTTGGGCCGTGACATTGAGTCAGCTGCACCGACTCAGACAACTCGTAATACTTCAGGTGCTACAGGTACAGGAAATAGAGGTCGAGGTGCTGGAGACCGTGCTACTTTGAATCAAGGACAAGGGAATGCTAGTAAAGGTCAAGCAAGAGTTTTGCATTTACCAGACATGATGCTCAGGCCTCAAATGTAGTGGTTACAGGTATTCTTTCTGTCTGTTCATTTGATGCACTTGCATTGATTGATCCGGGATCTACTCACTCCTATGTGTCCTCGTACTTTGCTTTGATATTTAGTAGATATCCTAATCTATTGAATGATCCTTTTCTAGTTGCTACTCCTGTCGGAGAGTCTTTATTAGCTGAATACGTATATCGTGCTTGTCAGATTCGGGTTGAGGGTAGAAATACTCTAGCTGACCTTATTGTACTTGATATGATTGAGTTTGACATACTGATGGGAATGGATTGGTTATCTTCTTGCTATGCTATAGTCGATTGTCATGCAAAGATAGTAAGGTTTGAGATACCAAATGAACCCAGTTTTATTCTAAGAGGGAGTCAGGTTCCAGAGACTTGCAAAATTGTATATTGTATAAAAGCTCAACGAATTTTGAAGAAAGGTTGCTTAGGTCTCTTAGCTATTGTAAATGACACCAGAAAGGAAACAATTAGTGTAGAAAATGTACCCGTGGTGAGAGAATTTTCTGATGTATTCCCTGAGGAATTACCAGGATTGCCTCCAGTACGAGAAATAGACTTTGGTACTGATTTGCTATATGACACACAACCCATATCGATACCTCCATATCGAATGGCACCAGCAGAGTTGCGGGAGCTAAAGCAACATTTACAAGATTTGTTAGATAAGGGTTTTATTAGACCTAGTGTATCACCATAGGGTGCACCAGTGATGTTCGTAAGGAAGAAAGACGGATCCCTGAGAATGTGCATTGACTACAGGCAGTTGAACAAGATAACAATATGCAATAACTATCCTTTGCCCCGTATAGATGACATGTTTGATCAACTACAAGGAGCTGCCCACTTTTCAAAGATTGACCTCCGTTCTGGTTATCATCAACTTAGAATCAAAGATGAAGATATTTCTAAGACTGCTTTCAGGACTCGATAGGGGCACTATGAGTTTCTTGTGATGCCTTTCAGACTGACAAATGCTCCAGCTGCATTCATGGATTTAATGAATAGGGTGTTCAAGCCGTTTCAGGATAGATTTGTAATAGTATTTATTGATGATATTCTGATATATTCTCGTAGCAAAAGAGAACACGAGGATCATCTCGGGACTGTGTTACAAACTTTGCGAGAACATCGGCTTTATGCTAAGTTCTCGAAGTGTGAATTCTGGCTAGACTCGGTAGCATTTTTGGGGCATGTTTTATCCAAATATGTAATTATGGTAGATCGTAAGAAGACTGAAGCTATGCAGAAATGGGCCAGACCTACTTCTCCTACAGAGATTCGCAGCTTTTTAGGCTTAGCAGGCTATTAGAGGCATTTTGTGCAGGATTTATCCAGAATAGCAGCGCCACTGACCAAGCTAACACAGAAAAATGCAAAGTTTCAGTGGACGAAGGAATGTGAGGAAAACTTTCAAAAACTCAAAACATATTTGACAACTGCACCAATATTAGCCTTACCATCAGGTTCTGGAGGGTTTACAGTATTCTGTGATGCCTCTAGGGTGGGATTAGGATGTGTTCTCATGTAAAATGGTCGTGTTATTGCTTATGCTTTGAGACAAGAAAAAGCACGATCAAAACTATCCTACACATGATTTGGAGATGGCTACAGTGGTATTTGCTCTAAAAATTTGGAGACATTATCTATACGGAAAAACTTGTGAGATTTATACTGACCATAAATGTCTGAAGTATATCTTTTAGCAGACAGATCTCAATCTTCGGCAACGTCGTTGGATGGAATTAATCAAGGACTATGATTGTTCTATTTTGTATCATCCTGGAAAAGCCAATGTGGTGGCTGATGCGTTGAGTAGAAAATCTATGGGGAGTTTGGCACATGTAGCCCCTGCAAAGAGACTTTTGGCCAGAGATATTCAAAGACTAGAAGATACATGTATCAGATTTAGTGTCGAAAATTCAAAGGCATTGTTGGCTTGTGCTCAGGCTAAGTCTTCATTAGTTGAGCACATTAAGGCCACCCAACATGAGGATGAACGATTATGCAAATACAGAGATGAGGCCTTAACTGGTAAAAGCAAGGATATGATTGTTGAAAGTGATGGTGTTCTTTGAATGGGTGACAGACTATGTGTAGCTGACGTAGATAGGTTAAGACATGCTATTCTTAAAGAAGCTCACAACACTAAATACACTATACATCCTGGATCCACAAAAATGTACCATGACCTGAAGCAATTTTATTGGTGGGAAGGTATAAAGAAAGATGTTGCTAACTTTGCTTCTAGTTGTTTAACTTGTCAGCAGGTCAAGGCTGAGCATGAACGACCCGCAGGACTACTACAACAAATTGAGATTCCAGAGTAGAAATGGGAAAGAATTACTATGGATTTTGTCACCAGGCTACCACGAACCCTTAGAGGTTATGACTCAGTAGGGGTGATTGTAGATCGACTAACGAAATCAACACACTTTTTGCCGGCAAAGACCACATATGGTGGAGTCAGGTATGCACAGATATTTATGAACAAAATTGTCCGACTTCACGGGGTTCCAGTATCAATCATCTCTGATAGAGGATCACAGTTCACTTCACGCTTTTGGAAATCTTTTCAAGAAGAATTGGGTACACGAGTAAATCTTAGTACTACATTTCATCCACAGACAAACGGGCAGTCTGAACGTACTATACATATCTTGGAGGATATGTTGAGATCTTGCATTCTTGAGTTTGGAGGTAGTTGGGATGCTTATCTACCTTTAGCTGAATTTTCTTAAAACAACAGCTTCCAATCTAGTATTCAAATGGCACCGTACGAAGCATTGTATGGTAGAAGATGTCGTTCTCCTGTCGGATGGTTTGAAGCTGGTGAGACTAACATATTGAGACCCGACTTAGTACAAGAAGCTATGGACAAAGTCCAATTGATCAGACAAAGATTGCTTACAACTCAAAGTAGACAAAAGTCTTATGCTGATAAGAGAAGAAGAGATTTAGTGTTCACAATTGGAGACAAAGTGTTCCTACAAGTCTCTCCTATGAAAGGTGTGATGCGATTTGGGAAAAAAGGCAAGCTGAGCCCCAAGTTTATAGGATCGTATGAGATACTAGACCGAGTGGGAGCGGTAGCTTATCGTTTGGCACTTCCTCCTGAGTTATCTTTTATTCATCTAGTGTTTCATGTCTCGATGCTAAGAAAATGTATATAAGACTCATCTCAAGTGATTGAAGCACCGACTATACCACTCGATGAGAAGTTATCCTACGAGGAGGAACTGATGGCTATTATTGATAGGCAAGTAAGAAAGCTACGGTCAAAAGAAATATTGTTCGTAAAAGTCTTATGGAGAAATCATACAGTTGAAGAAGGTACTTGGGAAATAGAAGATACTATGCGAGTCAAGTACCCCCATTTATTTCAGTCTACAGGTACATACTTGAGTTAAATTCGGGGATCAAATTTCATAAGGTGAGGAGGATGTAATATCCTGTATTTTTAGTAAGCGTGTATTGGTCATAGCAAATAATAATAATAATAATAAGAAGAAGAAGAAGAAGAAGTTGTGCAAGGAATTTTTTTTACTATATGAGATATGGTACTAAATAAGTGGTTAGAGGCTAATTTTTAAACTATATTTATATAGTTGACTTTGGTTATTTATTAATAAATCGGAGTGGGCTAAGCCCATTATTTTATAGCTGCCACGTTTTTAGTGACCTAAAGAGTAGAAAATTTGGGTAATTAGTTCCTTGCTCTGGATGAAACAAAGAGGCAAAATACTCAGAGAAGATTCGTATTGAGGGAATTAGCGGCGACATCTTAAGACGCTAGGTGTCTAGCTTTTATAGTGCAGGTATGCAGATTAGTTCACTGCTCTGCATATAAAATTATCCTGTACATTAGTTTTGGTAAAGAAGTGTAATGGTGGTTCAATACCAAGCCATGATATGATATTAATTAGGGGATACAATGATTACACAATGATGGGCAATTCTTTAGAAGTAAAATTTAGAGAAATTAGTCGTGCATATATGTGAATTTTCGGTATTGTTCAAACTCTCCTTACAGTGCATCAATTTTTAATTGTTTTACAAACCTTAGGATTTTTTTATAATATGTGCCAACCACTCTGTAGTGATTAGTAGGATAGATTCACCGGGAAAAAAAAGAAGAAGAAGGAATATTATGTACATTATTGTTATTTCAGTTTCAATTTAAGCACACGATTAAGGAAATTGAACAAATAATGGAATAAACATAAACCGTATAAATACCTTTTTATTTAAAATATTTGAACTAATTTGAATTACTCATATGTTGGTAAATATAAATCCATCAATTTAGATCCAAACATGAACCCCAGTGATTGGAAGTTCTACAATAGCCATGAATTAGCATAAATAAGAAAATTAACATGAGATCGATATTATGTAATTATAGATTGATTGGAGGAATTTGTACGAGTTGCTTGAGGTGAAGCAGTTGGTATTTCGGTATGAGTACTGTGAGTAGTAATGTCACGACCCTAGTTCACCAATTGTGAACATGTCATGACGGCACCTAGTCTTCGCGACCATGTAAGCCTAACACATTGCGGAAGTGATAACAATTGCCAAATTTATAACCAAAACTAAATAACAGGAATAATGTATGCAGTTGCCGCCTGGCACATACACTTTAATACCAACACTGAAGTAACCTCCCAGACCCGGAAACCCACGGGCAACACAGGCTAAAAGAATATAAGTCACGGCTCTAACATCCAGAAATGTCTACACAACTGAACACATGAAATGGAACTGCTAACTATAAGCTAGAGTAGAAGGAGACTCTTCGATCTGCGGACGCGGCAGAATATACCTCAAGTCTCCGAATGTATCGCCTGAATCACTGATAGAAAGTCCGACCAGAAGTACCTGGATCTGCACAACAAAAGTGTGCAGAAGAGTAGCATGAGTACACCACAGCGGTACTCAGTAAGTGCCAAGCCTAACCTCGGTTGGGTAGTGACGAGGAAAGGTCAGGGCCCTACTGAGACAGAAAACAATAAAATAGCAAGAGATTAACAGTATCGAAGTCTGATGAAAACTAATGAACACAGCGAAGTGATAAGACAGATCAATGAAATATAATACTGCAAGACAAAACAGAAACACAGAGTAAATACAGCAACATTACAAGAATACCGACGAGGGTCTTCCAGGATACCGTCTTGTAGCCCTTTTCTCA
>MU766296.1:18287-28623 GCA_026770625.1 Nicotiana glauca | reverse complement strand
GGGGGGGGGGGGGTAACTTTCGCGAACGCGACACAGCATACGCGAACGCGTAGGGATTAGGGGATGGGTCAGCAGTTCTTCATCGCGAACGTGCCCTAAGGTCCGCGAACGCGTAGGCTTGAGGAGCCAAAGCTCCATGAATTGAGCCGTCTTTCGCGAACACTTAGGTCTACCTGATCTAACTCATCGCGAACGCGATGAACAAATCCGCCCAGTTATTTTTAGAACCCCAAAACAATGTCATTACGGGATTCACCAAAAATTTCACAAAACCTTTCTTCTCCAAGCTCTTAGGAGACCATTGAAGCGATTCTTTACCAAAACCTCATGGGTTAGTAATTCTTAGCTTATTTTCTTCCATTTTATTTAATATCTATTGAAAGCCTAGGCCTAAAACATGTGATTTAAAGTAGAAAATTGGGTATTTGGGTAGAGTTAGGGCTTTTTGGTTTTTCTTGATTTAGACCTCGTTTTAGAGTCAAATTTGAAAATAAATTATATATTTGGTCTCGTAGGTGAATGGAGGATTTGAATTTTGTCCGAACCTCATGTTTTGACCAAGCGGGTCAGGGGCCGATTTTTGAGTTTTTGGAAAAAACGATGGAAAAGCTATAATTAGGCATTGGGTTCGTGTAGTTTAGAATTTATTGATGTATTGAAGTCATTATTGTATAGATACAATTGATTTGGAGCCGAATTCGAAAGTAAAGGCGGTTATTGAGGATTGAATTGGTCGTGGAAGTTTGAGGTAAGTGTTTGGTCTAACCCTAGCTACAGGGACTAGGAGTTGAGTCTTATTTGCTAATTTCTTTTTGTTGAGTACGATGTATAGGCATGGTGACAAGTATCTATAAGTTGGTGTCTAACATGACCGTGAGTCTTTAAATTGTGAATATCTTGATCTCGTTATATTTCCCTCTCCTTGGTGATGATTCCTATTTGTTGTGAAAATCTTGTGAAAGGAAATTGTGACCTATGAACAACGAGGAGCATTGACTCAAGTTATATTACAATTGTGAATGTATATGAAATGCTTGGACCCTTTGGAGCAGTGGCTCAAGTGGTAGAGAGAGATACAAAATAAAAATTGAAAGGAAGAGAAAGAGTATTTAAATTGTTCCCTTGCTGGAATATTGTTGTTTATTGATTATTTTCCCTTGCCGGGACATTGAGATTATTGATGTTGTACCCTTGCCGGGATTTAATTGTTTCAATTGTGTTCCCTTGCCAGGATTTCTATTGTTATTTTGTTTATTCTCTTGCCCTTGTTTGTGATTGTTGTTTGGGTGAGGAAGAGTATTAAAGCACGAAGGGTGATGCCGTACATTGTTTGTTTATTATGAGGAAAGAGTGTAAAGCATGAAGGGTGATGACGTGCATTATTTGCTTATTGTGAGGAAAGGGAGTAAAGCACGAAGGGTGATGCCGTTCCACACGATGTACCATTCTGTGCCAATTCTATTGATTATATGTGAGGAAAGAGAGTAAAAGCACGAAGGGTGATGCCGTGCACATTATTATTATATCATTGCTTGGTGAGGATGAGAGTAAAAGCACGAAGGGTGATGTTGTGCACATTTTTTATCATTATTTGCTTGGTGAGGATGAGAGTAAAAGCACGAAGGTGATGCCATACACTTATTGATTTCTGATTCTTTAATGATGTCTAGCTATGGTGCTTTCTTCGTTATTTGATGATTTTTATTCGGAGTTGTTATCTTCCCCACAACATGCTCCTCTCCTATATTGACTGGTTAATTTTTGTATCTCGATTCCCCTGTATATGTATATATAATTGCACAGGTTTATATGGTAGTCCGGTCTAGCCTCGTCACTACTTCGCCGGGGTTATGCTAGAGACTTACCAGCACATGGGGTCGGCTGTGCTGATACTACACTCTGTACTCTTTTGCACATATCCAGGTGTCGGAGCAGCTTACGGTGCGCAGCAGTAGTCAGGGAGCCGACCTTCAATCCACGAGACTCCGAGGTAGCCTTGCTGGCGTCCGCAGGCCCGACGTCTCTTCTTTCAGTTTTCATGTTCTGTTGGCATTTGCATTCGATACAGACTATGTCCTTTATTTCAAACTCTTATTTGTAGTAATCCTAGACTGTCCGTGTATTGTTGTGACACCAGGTGCTGGGTAGAGACTTGTATTGGTTTTCTGGATGTTGTTTCTATATTTAGTTTAGACTTCCGCTAAATTTTACTTTTCGTTGTCTTTTAACTGCTTATTCATTGATAATTTAATTGTTTGATCATGTATAAAATGAGATTGGTTAATATTTACAAAGGTACTTGGCTTGCCTAGCTACCACGAGTAAGCGCCATCACGACCCCTGAGGGTGGGAAATCCGGGTCGTGACAAGTTGGTATCAGAGCTCTAGGTTACATAGGTCTCACAACTCACAGACAAGCTTAGTAGAGTCTGAGGGATCAGTACGGAGACGTCTGTATTTATCCTCTAGAGGATACCGAGTTAGGAAAAGTTTCACATTTGTTCTTTCTTGTCGTGCTGTTTGGTTTCTCAACGCTAATTGAATTTCTACTCTGTTCTTTTATAGATAGCGAGAACACGCACTTCCTCATCTTCTGATTAGCAGTCCGAGCCCCAGGCAGCTCCCGCTAGGGGCAGAGGGTGAGGCCGAGGCCGTGCTAGAGGCCAAGGTAGGTGCAGAGCTCAGCCCTGAGCAACAACACCAGTGGCAGAGCCTCAGGTTGACTTTGACAAGGAGGTTCCGGCCCCTGCCCCAGCAGTTCCGGTGGGTCCAGCTCAGGTCCCTGAGGGGTTTATTGCTACCCGAGTTCTTCAGGATGCTCTGGTCCGATTGGTGGGTCTTATTGAGAGTGTCACCCGAGCAGTTTTGCTTCCTGTAGCACCAACCGTCTCTCAGGCTCGAGGAGGGGCCCAGACTCCTGCTACTCGTACTCCGGAGCAGGTAGCTCCTCAGATTCAGACTCCAGCAGTTCAACCAGTTGGAGAAGCTCAGCCGTATGTGGTAGCCCAGGCCGGTGATGGGGTAGCTATGACTGCCGATGCTTTATGGAGGCTGGATAGGTTCACCAAGCTTTTCACTACTACCTTTAGCGGTGCATCTACCGAGGATCCCCAGGATTATTTGGACAGCTGCCACGAGGTTCTTCGGAACATGGGTATTGTTGAGACTAATGGGGTTGATTTTGCTACATTACGGTTGTCTGGATCTGCCAAGACTTGGTGGAAGGATTATTGTTTAGCTAGACCAGCAGGATCTCTAGTCTTGACCTGGGAGCAGTTCACGCATGTATTTCTGGAGAAGTTTCTCCCTATTACACAGCGAGAGGCCTATCGGAGGCAGTTCGAGCGTCTCCATCAAGGATCCATGACGGTCACCCAGTACGAGACCAGGTTTATTGAGTTGGCCCGCCCCATGCTATTGTTATACTTCCCACTGAGAGGGACAGAGTGAGATGGTTTATTGATGGACTCATTCAGCCTATTTGTCTCCAAATAGCTAGAGAGGCTGGGAGCGAGATATCCTTTCACGAGGCGGCCAATGTGGCCCGGAGGATTGAGATGGTATTGTCATAGGGGGTGGTCATAGAGCAGACAAGAGACCCCATCAGTCAGGCCGTTCAGTGGTGCCTTGTTTGGAGGCAAAGAGTCATATGATAGGGGTCAACCTTCTAGGCCTTTCCAGTCGGCCCTCCAGGTTTCTCATGGTGCCTCAGGTGGCCGTGGTTCTCACGTGCACTATTCTGATCAGCAGCCAATCACTTGCACCGCCAGCTCCTATCAGTGCACTGCCACTTTAGAGTTTCCGTGGTGGTCATTCAGGTCGACAGGGCCAGCAGACTCAGCAGCTGAGGACTTGTTACACTTGTGGTGACACGGGTCATATTGCCAGATTTTGCCCTCGAGCACCGAGCATTTCTCAGCACCAGGGTTCTCGTACCATTGTTCAGGCACCAGGTGTTCCACAGCCCATCCAGCCAGCTAGAGGTGGGGGTAAAGGTGCCAGAGGTGGAGGTAGAGGTCATAGAGATGGAGCTCAGACCGCCAGAGGTGGAGGCCAGCCAGCCAGCAGCAGGCCGTCCCAAAGAGGTAGATCATAGTGGTGGGGCCCAACCCCGATATTATGCTCTTCAGGCCAGGCCCAAGGCAGAGGATTCAGATGCGGTTATTACAGGTACGGTTCTGGTTTGTGATAGATATGCTTCAGTGTTGTTTGATCCGAGGTCTACGTATTCGTATGTGTCATCCTATTTTGCCCCATATTTGGTCATGCCTAGTGATGCATTGGGTATTCCTATTTATGTGTCTAACCCGGTGGGTGATTCCATCGTGGTCGATCGAGTCCATCATTCTTGTGTTATGGTGATTGGGGATCTGGAGACTCGTGTAGATTTATCGCTTTTAGATATGGTCGACTTTTATATTATATTGGGGATGGACTGGTTATCACCCTATCACTCTATCTTGTACTGTCATGCCAAGACTGTGACCTTAGCTTTACCGTGTATGCCTCGTTTGGAGTGGAGGGCGACTCCTGGTCATTCTACCCACAGTGTTATATCATATGTGAAGGCTCAGCGTATGGTCGAGAAGGGGTATTTTGCCTATTTAGCCTATGTTCGTGATTCGAGTGCTGAGGTTCCCTCTATTGATTCTGTGCCTGTTGTTTGTGAGATTCCCCGATATTTTTCCTTCAGACCTGACGGGTATGCCACCCAACAGTGATATTGATTTCTGTATTGATATGGTGCTGGGCACGCATCCCATTTCTATCCCACCATATCGCATGGCCCCACCGGAGTTGAAAGAGTTAAATGAACAGTTACAGGATTTGCTTGAGAAGGGTTTTATTAGACCCAATGTCTCACCTTGGGGTACGCCGATGTTATTTGTCAAGAAGAAGGATGGGTCAATGAGAATGTGTATTGATTATCGGCAATTGAACAAGGTAACGATCAAGAATAACTATCCACTGCTGAGGATTGATGATTTGTTCAACCAACTTCAGGGTGCTAGGGTATTTTCTAAGATTGACTTGCGATCTGGCTACCATCAGTTGAGGATAAGGGCATCCGATGTCCCTAAGATAGCCTTCCGCACTCGGTATGAGCACTATGAGTTCTTGGTTATGTCATTCGGGTTGACAAATGCCCCAGCAACCTTCATGGACTTGATGAACCTAGTGTTCAGGACTTATTTGGATTCATTTGTGATAATTTTCATTGATGATATATTGATATATTCCCGCAGCCAGGAGGAGCACAAGCAACACCTTAAAGTGGTTCTTTAAACTCTGAGGGATAAATAGTTATATGCAAAGTTCTCCAAGTGTGAATTTTGGTTAGGTTCAGTTATATTTCTGGGTCATGTTGTATCAGCAGAGGGTATTAAGGTGGACCCAAAGAAGATTGAGGCAGTCAAGAACTGGCATAGACCAGCATCAGCTACAGAGATTCGGATTTTCTTGGGGTTGACAGGCTACTATCGACGGTTCGTGAAGGGATTTTCATCTATTGCAGCCCCGATGACCGGATTGACCCAGAAGGGTGCCCGGTTCAGATGGTCAGACGAGTGTGAGGTGAGCTTTCAGAGGCTCAAGACAGCTCTGACTACGGTACCGGTATTGGTTTTGCCCTCGGGTTCAGGGCCTTATAGAGTCTATTGTGATGCTTCCCGTGTTGGGCTTGGAGTAGTGTTGATGCAGGATAGCAAGGTCATTGCCTATGCTTTGAGGCAGTTGAAGATTCATGAGAAGAACTATCCGGCTCATGATTTGGAGTTGGCAGCCATAGTTCATGCATTGAAGATTTGGAGGCATTATCTGTATGGCATGGCATGTGAGGTGTTCACGGATCACAAGAGTCTTCAGTACTTGTTCAAGTAAAAGGATTTGAATTTGAGGCAGAGAAGGTGGTTGGAGTTGTTGAAGGATTATGATATCACCATCTTATACCACCCGGGGAAGGCCAATGTGGTGGCCGATCCATTGAGTAGGAAGTCAGCCAGTATGGGCAGTCTAGCTTATATTCTGGTCGATGAGAGGCCGCTTGCTTTGGATGTTCAGGCCTTAGCCAATCAGTTTGTGAGGCTTGATGTTTCTAAGCCCAGTCGTGTGTTAGCTTGCACGGTCGCTCGTTCTTCATTATTGGAGCGTATCCGTGATCGGCAGTATGATGGTCCCCACTTGTGTATCCTTAGAGACACGGTGCTGCGCGGAGGTACCAGGAAGGTTACCTTAGATGATGATGGAGTTTTGAGATTGCAGGGTCGAGCATGTGTGCCTAATGTGGATGGGCTCCGAGAGTTGATTTTGGAGGAGGTCCATAGCTCCTGGTACTCTATTCATCCGGGCGTCACGAAGACGTATCAGGATTTTCAACAACATTATTGGTGGTGTAGAATGAAGAAGGATATTTTAGCATATGTGGCTCGTTGTTTGAATTGTTAGCAGGTTAAGTAAGAGCATCAGAGGCCTGATGGTTTATTTCAGAGGATCGAGCATCCCGAGTGGAAGTGGGAGCAGATCACTATGGACTTTGTTACTGGACTTTCGCTGACTCGGAAGAAGCTTGATGCAATATGGGTCATTATTGATAGGTTGACCAAGTCAGCGCATTTCATTCCTGTGGTAGTCTCCTATTCTTCTGAGAGGTTTGCTGAGATCTATATTGAGAGATTGTTCGCCTTCATTGTGTGCCCGTGTCTATCATTTCGGATCGGGGTACGTAGTTTACCTCGCGCTTCTCAAGAGTAGTTCAGCGAGAGTTGGGCATACGGGTTGAGTTGAGCACAACATTTCATCCCCAGATGGACGATCAGTCCGAGCGGACTATTCAGATTTTAGAGGATATGCTCCAAGCTTGTGTTATTGACTTTGGAGGTTCGTGGGACCAGTTTTTGCCTTTAGTAGAGTTTGCCTACAACAACAGCTACCAGTCGAGTATCCAGATGGCTCCTTATGAGGCTTTATATGGTAGGCAATGTCGGTCTCCGTTTGGATGGTTTGAGCCGGGAGAGGCTCGGTTGTTGGGTATGGATCTGGTTCAGGAGGCCTTGGAAAAGTTCAGGATCATTCAGGATAGACTTCGTTCAGCTCAGTCTAGGCAAAAGAGCTATGCAGACCGTAAGGTTCGAGATGTGGTTTTTATGGTTGATGAGCAGGTATTGCTCTAAGTGTCGCCTATGAAGGGCGTAATGCGGTTTGGGAAGAAGGTCAAGCTTAGCCCTAGGTTCATTGGTCCGTTTGAGATTCTTGATCGAGTGGGAGAGGTAGCTTATAGACTTGCTTTTCCACCGAGCTTATCAGCCGTACATCCAGTGTTTCATGTGTCCATGCTTCGGAGGTATCGACGGTGATCCAACCCATGTTTTAGATTTCAACACTGTCTAGTTGGACAAGGACTTGTCTTATGAGGAGGAGCCGGTGGCTATTCTAGATCGGCAGGTTTGTCAGTTGAGATCCAAGAGTTTCCCTTCTGTTCGTGTTCAGTGGAGAGGTCAGCTTCCTGAGGCATTAACCTGGGAGTTCGAGTCCGATATGCGGATCCGTTATCCTCATCTTTTCCTCGACTCATGTACTTCTCTCTTCTGTCTGTTCGAGGATGAACGATTGTGTTAGAGGTGGAGAATGTGACGACCCAAAGGGTCATCACTTGTTTTTAAATAATTCTATGCTTCTGAGGCCTTGAAAACCTTATTTAGAGTTGCCTCGATTTGCGTGCACAGTCTAGGCGCGTAGATGGAAAGTTTAAATATGAAACTCTATGAAAAATGCTAAGTTTTGATATTAAAATGAATAAATTTGACTTTGGTCAACTTTTTAGGTAAACGGACCTGGACCCGTGATTTGACGGTCCCCGAGGGTCCGTAGGAAAATATGGGTCTCGGGCATATGCCCGGAATCGAATTCCGAGGTCCCGAGCCCGAGAAATGAATTTTTAAAAGAAATTGTTTTTCTGAAATTGTTAAGGAAAAATCGAAATGATATTTGATTGGAACATGTTGGTATTGGGCCCGTATTTTGGTTCCGGTGCCTGGTACAGGTCTTATATGTGAATTAAGATATTTCTGTAAAATTTGGTTAAAATCGGACGTCGTTTGACGTTTTTCGGACCTGAAATCCTAAATTCGGAACTTGATGAAGTTATGGAAAAATGCTTTGAATTTGAGGTTTAATTTGTTGATAATGATATTATTTAGGCGATTTGATCACACGGTTAAGTTCATATAATATTGTTGAGTTAGTACATGTGTTTGGTTAAGAGCCCTGAGGGCTCGGGAGTGTTTCAGAATGGTTTTAGATTTGTAAAATTTGCAGGTTTTTCTGTTCAGTGCCCAGGGGTTTTGTCCTTCGCGTTTGCGTGGGCCCTCTCGCGAACGCGTAAGGAAAATCTCCTAGGTGCCTTATTTCTTCTTCGCGAATGCGAAGCTGGAGTTGCGAACGCGAGGCAAAGGGGGGTACCTGTAACAACCCGACCGGTCGTTTTGAGCCCTAGCGCGTCTTTCAGCAGTCTGAGGCCATGAGCAGCTTCATTTCAGGTATTGTGACTTGTTCGCATGGTCGGAATTTAAATTCAAGAAGATCAGAGTTAAATTTAAATGAAAATTCTCGTTTGAAAAGCTTAAAGTTGAAAGAATGAACTAGGATTGAATTTTTGAGTAAACGGCCTAGGAATCGGGATCTGAAGGTTCCAATAGGTTGGTATAATGATATCGGACTTGGGCGTATGACCAGTTCGGGTTTTGGATAATCCAGGAGCATTTTGGCGCCTATTGTGGAAGTTAGCATTTTTGGAAGAAATTTCTTAAGTTTGGCTTGAAGTGCATTTCAGCGTTATCAATGTTCGTTTGGGATTCCGAGACTGGGAGTAGCTCCGAATGGTGATTCTGTAGTTGGGAGCGCGATCTGAAGTGAATTCGGAGGTCCGTAGGTCATTTTGAAGCCACTTGGCTAAAGATAGAAGTTTGAAGGTTTTTGGGAAGTTTGACCGGAAGTGCACTTTTGATATCGGGGCCGAAATCCAATTCCGAAAGTTGGATAGGTCCGTAATGTCAAATATGACTTGTTTGCAAAATTTGAGGTCAATCGGACATGATTCGATAGGTTTAAACATAGGAAGTAGGAGTTGGAAAGTTCAAAGTTTCGTAAAGCTTAGATAGGAGGTCGATTGATGATTTTAGCGTTGTTCGATGTGATTTGAGGCCACGAGCAAGTCCGTAATATGTTTTGGGACTGGTTGGTATGATTGGTTGGCGTCCCGGGGGCCTCGGGTGGATTCCGGGTGGTTAATGGATCGAAAATGGATTTTTTGGGAAGGCTGGTGTTGCTGGTTGCTGGTATTTCCGCTTCTGCGGAAATGGGACCGCAGAAGCGGCCCCGCAGAAGCGAGGAAGGAACCGCAGAAGCGATTGGGAGTGAGGTGAGCAGGGACCGCAGAAGCAGTCAGGAAACCGCAGAAGCGGTTCCGTTTAAGCGGAAATTAAACCGCAGAAGCGGTCCAGCCAAATTTGGCCAGAACAGCAGAAGTGGCCCAAAACTGCAAAAGTGGTATCCGCAGAAGCGGAAATGGAACCACAGAAGCGGAAAGGGCTGGAGGAAGAGAGCTTGTTTTAAATCGGGATTTTGGTTCATTTCACCCATTTTCTCATGGCTTGGGGCGATTTTGGAGAGCTTCCAAGGGGGATTTCGTCATCTATGTTAAGGTAAGTTATTCCTACCTATTTTGAGTTAAATACATTAATTATGTATGGATTTTAGCATGTAAATGGGTAGAAAATTGAGGGTTAGAGGAAGACCTAGAAAATTAGTGTTCTTGGATTTTTGACCATGATTTTGATTATGGAATTAAGAGAAAATCATATATTTGAGTTCGTGAGTCCATGGGTAAACTTTATCTTCGAGAAATTTCGGATTCCGGACACGTGGGCCCGAGGGCATTTTTGTCAACTTTTCGTTCGGGGTTAGGAATTGTTACAAATTGGGTTGTAAAGTTTAATTGAGTATATATTAATGGATTTGTATAACCATTGGCTAGTTTTGGAGCTTTGTGCGTTGGTTCCAGCATTCGGAAGAATGTAGAATGCCGATTATGGATCTTCGAAGCGAGGTGAGTCTCCTTTTTAATATTGTTAGGGGGAATTTACCCCATAGGTGAATTAAATTGGTTATGTGCTCCTATTTGTGGGGACTACGTACGCATGAGGTGACGAGAGTCTATGCATAGCTACTATTATGCTATTGTCCGGGTAGTCTAGGACCCGAAAGCATGTTATATTTGAATTAATTGTGAACCCATTGATGGTTAAAATTGCTTAGATCACATTAAATTAATAAATGGATT
>MU766293.1:11842-55308 GCA_026770625.1 Nicotiana glauca | reverse complement strand
TAAACCTTTCATTTTGTAAGTTTGAAACTTGAAATTAAGAAATAAAAGTAGCACTTGCAATAAGTGCAATTTTTTCCCATCTTACTTGTATTCTTTTAATTAATACAAAGTATTAATATAACTTACAATAGTTATACAAAATTCCAAAAAAAAAAGAGTAAAAATACACTAAACCCGGTCCGACCCGGCCCCCTTAACCCGTAACCCTTATGGTTCAATTTTTACCCGGATTAACCCAGCCCGCTAAACCCGTTACTATTTTAACCCGTAACCAGCCCGACCCGAAACCCGAACAGGTCAAAAAAATTGGACCCGGACCGGCCCGGCCCACCCGTTAGACAGCTTTGATTTAACCATTGAGACGACTTTAAGATCAATACTCAAGGAGACAAAATTGTACGACACAGAAGGTTTGAGGTGGGCCAGAGGAGTTGAGCCAAAAGCAGACAATACCTTCCCAGTTGGACTTAGACCATGACAAAATAGTACCAAAGCCATTACCTTTGGCAGTACCGTGATATCTTGAAAAACTTGCTAAAAAAACTAATATTCTGTTTGACCGAGCTTATTTTTGGTCAAACATATATACTTTGACCGAGTATATATATATATATATACTTTTTTTTTTTATCAGAAGCACTTTTGGCCAAAATTGAGGTGTTTGGCCAAATTTTCCGGAGGGAAAAAAGTGCTTTTGAGGAAAAGTAGAAGTAGTTTTGGAGAAGCAGAAAAAAATAGCTTCTCTTCAAAAACACTTTTCTGAGAACCACTTTTGAGAAAAATATACTTAGAAGCAGTTTTTTAAAACTTGGTCAAACACTAGTTATTGCTCAGAAGTGTTTTTCAAGCTAATTAGCCAAACACAAACTGTTTCTCACCAAAAGTACTTTTGAGAAAAACGCATTTAAAAAAAAGTAATTCTCAAAATAAGATGAATTTTGCAGGTTGACCAAACAGGCTAGAAGTAAAATGAGTATAACAGCCAACTGACAACTAATTGTTGAACAAGAAAGGGGGGTTGCCTTAGGCAAGCCCATATCTAAATGGGAGGGAAAAGTTAGGGTCATTAAACGATAGGTGAAGAATCAACTATTAAAGCGTAGTTTATGTTAAAGTCCAATGGGACGAAATCTCGAAGTCCAAAATTTTGAGGTAACCCAAAAGGATAGAACCAAAGAAGACAATGCCTTGTTAGTGGCTTAGGCCGTAAATATTTTTTAATATGGACATTAATTTTTATAAAAATATTTCTCTTGATTTCCTTTTTTTCAATTTTGGTCACCCTAAAATTACAAGATTATGGTAAATTATCCCACAAACTCTTTTGTTTATCGTGAAAATGGTAACAACAATTAAATTTATTAAATGAGACTCTAGAAATACGTGATCTATTTCCAAAAGGATTTGTTAAAGCAGATGATGCTAGTACTGTGAGTTTTAAGGGGGGAGGGGGTGGAAGATAAGCGAGGTAACGAGCGAACCAAAGTGCCTGTTACCAGGGCGTAAACTGGGTCGATTTGATACTTCGAGGTCGACCTCGGGATCTCGGGTTGTGGGGGATATTCGAGCGTAATCTAACATCTATAAATACAATCAAATGGAGCTATTTATAATCGAAATTGAATTTATATGATGGAGAGCACATATAAAATGAAGAACACGTTTAGAGACAAAGGATATCGAGGTATCCTTAGTATCAGTGATAACCAATGAGCTTTTATAAGAAAAGAGAGATAGAGAGATATTATTGCACTTTGTAGAATTGTGGAGCAACAATAATTGTTTACAAGGAAGGGTGAGTTCCCTTTATATAGAGAGGAGACTCAATAACGAATACATATATATCTAATATACAAAATATGGAGATGTGACGGCTTGACTTGATATCCCAGCAGAGGCTAGGGATAGGCCGGTCCTGTCAGATTCACCCGCGTGCCTCGGAAAACTCCTTTCTTTATCCCGATCTCAGCTTCGAATCAGGTCTTGATAGACCCAAAAGGAAAGGATTGGGTTGTGGCTTAATATCCTCGGGGTCTCGAGATGTCTAACCGAGGTGGCATCATATCCTCGGGATATCGGGTACCTTCCCAAGATGGCTTGATGGCGGGAAATCGAGCCCTCCAATTTCACCGCGTACACCTTTATTCAAAGTTTTTCCAACAAAGTTGAATCGTGTGTAAAAGTTACTATCTAAAAGGAACTTGAGTAAACAAAGGGGTTTCGAAGATGTATGCCATTTTATATTCCAATAGTCTATATATATATATATATATATATATATATATATATATATATATATATATATATATATATATATATATATATATATATATATATATATATATATATATATATATATATATATATATATATATATATATATATATATATATATATATATATATATATATATATATATATATATATATATATATATATATATATATATATATATATATATATATATATATATATATATATATATATATATATATATATATATATATATATATATATGTCCAGTTTATAGCATGATACAATATATAAGGAGCAAAGATTAGAGAGGACATTGGAAACTTTTATTTAAGAATTTTGGACTCTGAACCCTAATAATTGGGTAAGAGGAATTCTAACTTAATTAATTTTAATGGGGTGATACATGAGTTTTAAACTAAGAAGGAATTAGTTTGAAAAGGTTTGAAGGGTTTTGGTGGGAGAAGCAGATAGAGAAACTAGGTAATGTTTGACCAAAAAGTATCAAACTTTTTGAGTTAAACCAATTAATGAAGAAAATTGAGGATAAATCTTTGCCAAAAATAGTTAACTCTTGATCTAAATGCATTGGATAAGAGAATGTGATATGACAAAACTCATAGCTCGATTTAAGATCATTAAAAGACATCAAGTATGACAATAAACTTATATCTTTGGCGTAGCGTTCCGTAATGATAGAGGAAAGAAGAAAAAGAAGCAATCCATTGATAACTATGAGGTCTATATTCATTGATTTGACAATGATGATTACATATATTTGTATTTGCTATTTGAGCCCCTTTCTTGATCTTTGGTTCTTCTCCTTTTTCTCTCTCAGAGTAAGCCCCCTTTTTTGGTCTTCCTACCCCTTATATATATTAACAGTGTTCCCTTTTGTCCGTCGGTCCTTAACGAGAATGCCTTCGTCTCCTTGCTTTCCTTCACATCGCTTCCCTTAAATATCATGACATCAACTTTGCCATATAGCCTTTTTGATGGTTCCATCTTCGGCCGTGGCCGAGGTCTTCGTAGTTATTATACCCTGTGGGTACGACCACGTCTTAGTCGACCACCTTCCATTCATGTTAGCGCTAATCCATGTGCTGTCAGATTTTGAGTCATACATGTACAATTTTATTCCTTTTCTATGTTGATAGCGTTTCTATTTTCCAGTTGCATTTTTGTACCAGCATTATGTGTGTGACTTCAAGGCTCAGCTGAGGATATATAAGCGTGAGGCCTTTCTTTGTAAACCCTTGTTGAGTGCTAATTAGAATCTGATAGTTTTCTCCCAAGACTTCTTTTCTCTCTTTGTTTTTCTCTATCTCGTCTCTATTTATTCTCTGTTCCTCAATACTAATAATTTGGCATGAGAGCGAGGTTACGATGGGTTCGACAAAAGTTGGTTATGTTCAATCGGTCAATCCAACAATTGGTTTATAAAAGTAGTACGAGAATCTTAGAGCTTGAGAATTAGATCAGCGAGCTGTAATGGAGCAATCACAATAGAAATTATGCGAGGATATAGATAGAAATCATGCAGAACTTATAAAAGTTCTTAATTCACTAAAACATTCACTTGATGGAATGTATTTACACCCGCGATCGAAGGACAATTCTGATAGTCGAAGGTTTTTTCAAGAATTAGAAGACAAATTGAGCGAAAAAATGGGTAAAACCAAAACAACCGCTGTGTTGTTTGTTCATTGCCTAAAACACGATGATCTCTAGGTAACAATCCGATCGGTCTTTTTTGTGTATTTGAGCCCCGTTTTTCCTTTTCATGCTTCACACATGTGTATTTGTGATTTTATGACTTGTGTGGTTGGTTAGTTTCATCGCGGGAAGATTTTCGATTGATTTGGACAAAGCCTTGGTTGAAAATATTGACCAAAGTTTGACTTTGGTGAAAATGACCTCGGAACGGTATTTTGACGGCTCCACTAGATTCGTATCGTGATTTTGGACTTGGCTGTTGTGACGACCCAAAGGGTGATCACCTGTTTTAAATGAATTATGTGCTTCCGAGGCCTTGAAAACCTCATTTAGAGTCACCTCGATTTGTGTGCGCAATCCGGCCGCGTAGACGGAAAGCTTAAATGTGAAATTATATGTAAAATGCTAAATTTTGATGTTAAAATGAATAAATTTGACTTTGGTCAATATTTTGGGTAAACAGATCCGGACCCGTGATTCGACGGTCCGCGAGGGTCCGTAGGAAAATATGGGATTTGGGCGTATGCCCGGAATCGAATTCCGAGGTCCCAAGGCCGAGAAATGAATTTTTTTGTAAAATTATTTTCTGAAATGGTTTAAGGAAATTTGAAATGAAAAAATATTAGAACGTATTGGTATCGGGCCTGTATTTTGGTTCCGGCGCCCGGTACAAGTCTTATATATGATTTAAGATGTTTCTGTGAAATTTGGTAAAAAACGGACGTCGCTTGATGTAATTCGGACCTAAATTGGAAATTTTGATGTTTTACGAAGTTTGAAAGAATTCTTGGATTTTGGGATTTAATTCGATGTTTATGATATTATTTTGGCAATTTGATCGCGCGAATAAGTCCGTAGGATGTTTGAGGTGGTGTGCATATTTGGTTTGGAGCCCCGAGTGCTCGGATGAGTTTTGGATAGGCCACGGGTAGCATTTTTAAACTTAAAATTTTCTGGTATGAACTGACCTGTAGGCTTCACATTTGTGAAGCCAGCCTCGCAAATGCAAGCTCGCAAATGTGAGCTATGCCTCGCAAATGCGAGACAACACCTAGACAGCCTTCTTCGCAAATGCAAAGACCTTTATCGCAAAAGCGATGCCCACCTAGATCCCTAATCATCGCAAATGCGATACTTTTCTCGCAAATGCAAAGTCGCAATTGCGACTACCTCTACGCAAATGCGAAATCTGGGGAATTATGAAGGGTTCACAAATGTGAACCCTGCTTCGCAATTCCCATATCTGAGGGTCGGTGTTCGCAAATCCCATATCAGAGACCTGCAATTTTCTATACTTAGTCGATTTTTAAGTCATTTTCACCCCATTTTCAAAACATAACTCCTTTGGGCGATTTTTCAAGAACAAACCTTCTTCCAAATCAATTGTATGTTAGTTTTTACCCATTTTTTTTAATCATTTGCATCTTTTAACATGATTTCAATCTAAAATCAATGATTTTTATGGGAAAATTTGGGTATTTTGGGTAGAACCTAAGTTTTTTAAAAATTTGGGATTTGGACCTCAATTTGAGGTCCGATTTCAAAACAAATTAGATATTTGAGTTCGTGGGGAAATGGGTAATTGGGTTTTGGTTCGAACCTCAGGTTTTGACAACATGGGCCTGAGGCGATTTTTGACTTTTTGGATAAAACTTTGAAAATCTCATTTTCATGCATTAGGGTTGATTCATTTAGTGTTTATTAATGTAATTAAGTAATTTGTGATTAGATACGAGCGTATTGGAGGTGGAATCGCAGGGTAAAGCTATAATTGAGGCTTGAGTTGTATTCAAGGCATTGAGGTAAGTGTTCGGTCTAACCTTAGCTTGAGGGATTGGTAGTTGAGTCCTATTTGCTATGTTGTAATTGTCGAGTACGACGTATAGGCATGGTGACGAGTATCTATACGTTGGTGTCTAGCATGACTGTGAGTCTTTAAATTGTGAATATCTTGATTTCGTTGTGTTCCTCTTGCCTTGGTGATGATTCCTATTTGTTGCGAAAAGCTTGTGAAAGGAAATTGTGACTTATGAACAACGAGGAGCATTGACTCAAGTTATATTATAATTGTGAACGTATATAAAATGGTTGAACCCCTTTGGAGCATTGGCTCAAGTGGTAAAGTGAGCTATGGAATAAAAGTGAAAGGAAGAGAAAGAATCTTTAAATTGCTCCCTTGCCGGGATATTGTTTCTTATTGGTTATTTTTCTCTTGTCGGGACGTTGAGATTATTGATGTTGTACCCTTGTCAGGATTTAATTGCTTAATTGTGTTTCCTTGCCGGAACTTCTATTACAATTTTATTTATTCCCTTGCCCCTTGTTTGTGATTGTTATTTGGGTGAGGACAAGTCTTAAAGCACGAAGGGGTGATGCCGTGCATTGTTTGTTTATTGTAAGGAAAGAGTGTAAACCACGAAGGGTAATGCCGTGCATTATTTTCTTATTGTGAGGAAAGAGAGTAAAGCACGAAGGGTGATGCCGTGTTGCACAATGTACCATTCCGTGCCAGTTCTATTGATTGTATGTGAGAAAAGAGAGTAAAAGCATGAAGGGTGATGCCGTGCACATTTTATTATATCATTGCTTGGTGAGGATGAGAGTAAAAGCACGAAGAGTGATGTCATGCACTTGTTGCTTTTCTGTTTCTTTATTAATGTCTGAGTTGTGTTGTTTCCTTCGTTACTGGATGACTTTTAATTGAAATACTTATTTCCCCATAACATGCTCCCCCTCCCATATTGATTACTTATTTCTGTATCTCGATTCCGCTGTATATGTATATATAACGTTAATAAGACAACGAACGTAGTCATATAAGCCAGATAAATTATGAGTCAAGATGAGTACATAATCAAAACGAGGCATAAAGTATCTCAATTCTACCGTGGTCAAGATGTAAACTTGGTAAGGTATATACCATGACGACCCAGCCAGTCATTTTGTGTATTTAAGCCTTGTTTTGCCTTTTGATGGCTCTTGTATTCTAGGTTGTCATTTTGTAACTTACGGGAATGATTGGTTTTGTTCTGGAGAGGTTTTGGAGTGAATTGGAACACATAGATCCATTGTATGAAGCTTAAGTTATAACAGTTGGCCAAAATTTAACTTTTGTGTAAACTACTTCAGATTCGTGTGCTAATGGTTCAAATAAGTTCATTTGGTAATTTTTGACGCAGGCGTACGTGTGAATTTGGATTTGGAGATTCCTAGGACGATTTTGCTCTATTAGCTAAAAGTTGGCAATTTAAAGGTTTAAAACTTTCATAAGTTAGACCATGAGTTAACTTTGAGGCTATCTGTAAGGCCCAGTAAAAGATTGCCAAGGACTTAAGATTTTATGATGGCAAGGTAATCTAATGTGTCGGGACGGTGCAATGCCTCGCGGATCGCATATCGGTTCTGTAGTGCGTTCCGCAATCCCACATCGGCATCGGAAGGTTATTTTTGAGAATTTCCTAACCCAATTCTATTTTAATATAAGGACTTGAGGGATTATTTTTAGAGGGGAATCAGACTATATTAGAGAGAGAGAGCACTAAAGAGAGAGGGGAGGAGCTCCAGCAACTCTACTCTCCACTTCTTGCTCAAATCATGGGATTCAAGAGGGGAACTCACAAGGTCTTCAACCAATCGTGTAAGTTTTTCCCCTAAGCTTTCATGCAATGTTTGTAATATGTTTAAGTATAGATTTTATTATTTTGAGGCTTAAGGGATGGTGATCTGATGTGCCGTAGAAATGCGGTACTTTCGATATTAATTTCTTAGACTTTAGCTTACCTTTCAAAGCATTTTAAGTCATTTATTTGCAGTTTTGTTGTTTTGCAAGAAATCGGGCATGAAGTTCCAACAACATGAATAAAATGTGAAAAACCATAAAGAAGTCAGTTTTGTGGCTGATTTGCGATTGCAGAATAGCTATGTGAACCGCACTTAAATCACAAATGGTATCAAGACTGCCCAGTTTTAAGAGTTATAAATGTTGTTCAATATGTGGTCGCATAACTAATGTGCGGATAGCAGAATTGTTGCACAATTGCTGGGGGAATTCCCAGTGATCCAAAGAGATTAATCTGTGATCGATTATATGGACCGCTAAATCATAATGCGGACTGCATAACTGCTATGCGATGGAAATTTCAAAGTGCTTAAGATCAAATATACAGCATTGCAATAGATGTGCGGATTGCGGATCACATCCACATCCATTCCGCAATTGCAGAAGTCACTTGGAGGCTATTTTAGTCACAATTTGTCCGCGTATATTTGGCCATTATAAATAGAAAAGCTAGTGTTTTGTGGGACTTCTTGTCTGAAAAAAGGTACTCATTAAGAGCACTGAATAGAACATTTATTTTGGAGCTTTTTGGATAGATTCCAACACCTTGTATTCATTGTAAGCTTTTATCAATTTCTTGCTTTTATGAATTTCTTTAATGCTTTGTTCTTGTATTTTAGAACAAGTAGCTAACTCAAATGCTAATGTTGTGGAACCAAAGTGGTTGTAATATTAATGAGTATTTACTATTGATTATATGTATAACGAGTTGTTGATTTATATTCATTTCTCATGCTTTATTTAAGATTGGTGGCTGCAAACATTAACTAGTACCATTTTACTTTATCTTCCACTTGGAAAAGTGGGCTAGGGATAGAAAGTACTCAAGGCTTTAAACTTTGTTTAATAGAATCCTAAAGAATAAGTTGGTAATACTTGGCATACATTGGTCGCTCTTAATTTTAACTCTCTTATATTAGAAAAAAATCATAGAGAGAAATGCTATTTAACTATTGAAAATTATTGGGTAGTCATTTAGAGGCCATTTGCATATCAAAGGCCTTTCCATTATATATCATATTAACATCGATAGGACACAACCTTGATTTCTTAATCAAAATAATCAATTCTCTTGACACACTAGCTTCTCTTTATAATTCACAATTATCAAAACACTTTCCATGCTGATGGAGTAGAATTACAGTTTTGGTCAAATGACACACTAATCAAGTAACCTTTTCGCGCCTATTCCCTATGGGATTCGACCCCGACTAGTTGAGTTATTATATTAAATGTAGACTGCCTTACACCATTTATATAGGTATAATTTGAGCATACCAAATTTTGGCGTTGTTGCCAAGGAATACAGTTTTAAAATTACTCACTTGTCACGCCCCAAACCTTGGAATGCGTAGCTGGCACCCAGTACGATACTTGGCCCAAGTGTACTACTGTGTAATTATGAACTCTGGAGGGGTAGACCTCAATTTAAGCTGGCGAGGCCTATCTGCAAGCTAACAATACCAGTCAAGGCCGATGAGGCCATATTTTGAATCTTCAAAAAATAACTTCCACAACCAGCTATACCAAACTAAACATCTACATAGGGATGACAAGGCCACAATACTGATATACAAATGTACAGGACTCTTCAACAAGCCTTTAGAGATAACTGAATTGTATCATGGTCAAGACGGGGCCTCGACCTACCCATCAAACCTTTATATATAAAATGAACTCCAAGGTCTATACCTAGTAACTCCGAGGAAGTTAGCTTAGCAACCAAGCTGATATTTGACTATGTATGCTGGGAAGGTCTATCTAGTAGTCTATCAGGACATACAGGCATGAAATGCGGCATCCCTGACAAAAGAGACATCAGTACAAATTAATGTGCCGAGTATGTAAGGCAATAGAAAAATTGAAACTCAAACTGAACCAATAATAAAATAAGTAAAAGTAACTGAGAGTCAAAGATGATCTGAAGATATGCTTACCTGCTGATACTGACTCAACTCTCTCAATATAGTAAGTAAAACAGTCATCTGACCCTATAAGGGTCAATATGTATTACTGCTCTGCCGTAGTAGGCTCGCTCGTAGGCGCTTGACCATACTAGGCTCTACTTCACGACCATTTTGGGATTTTTCATAGGCGCTCGATCACAGTAGGCTCAATATATAATTTACCATCTGATCAGAGGTTGCCCAATAGGGGCCTGCCTACAAATTATAGGTTAGTGGTGGTAAAAGTACTGTAATAATGTAAATATATAGACCCATTATTCTATTGACTGAACGAAGACAATAATTAACTAAATGTAAAATCTGGATAAGTGTGAATACTACAACTTACGAGTGTAGGATAATGTACATAAATTATGGAATAAAAACTTCTCTTTATGTCTCGTTATCAAACTCATGCAGATACCGGATCACGTCAAAATGAAGGAAAGATTTTGCCTTAACATACCTTATCACAAATTTCCAATAAACATGTTGAACTCGTCTCTTCGCACCTTAATTTACAATAATAATAATTATAATATCATTAAGTTATGAAAGGTACAACTATCGCACGATGAACGACAAGCTTATTTTATATTAAAACGGGCAGCATTTCCCCTATAATCTTTACTTTCTTCCAATTCTAGATAACACCAAAAACACAACAACACAATAATAAAAACATATATACATTATTTTCAAACCTTATACCCATCGCAAAATACCATAGAACAGCCCAACACACCCCAATCTCTTCATACACAAAATTACAATCATAGTAGTGTCAAACAACCTGAAAATGTTATGACGAATGACCATCCCACCACCCACAATTGTGTGGTGTTTATACACACCCTTTATCCTCCAAAAATAAATAAAATAGTAGCAAAACACATAATCCAACAACAACACAAAACACCCGCAAAACAGTCTACTACAAGTTGAATAACTCAAACAAATGGCTTCCAATCACTGTCCCGTGAATTCTTATAGTTATAGAATGAATTTTTATACTTTTCTGGCAGAAAAAATGGATGAAATAGAGTAGTATACTTACTTATTTGGTGAATATCTCGGCTCCTATCTTGGTTCTTCAACCCTTATGTTTTCCTCTAACTAGAACTTGAAAAGAAGAGAAAATCATTTAGTGTTTTGTTTTGAATATTTGGGAGACATTTGTGGGAGCTTATCTCTGATTCTTTTGCCCTATAATTAGTGTAATATATGAAGGAAATAAACCCTTTAAATGGCTCCTTGTGCGACCCAAACTAGCCCCTTTTTGGACATATTTGGTTTCATTTAAGCAAGTAGGTGACACACCTACTTGTCACATATGAAGTCTATGTAGTTTTGTAAAAATACATACATACATATAAATATATATATACACACACACTCCGATTTCGTATTAATAAATGACTTAATGCTTTTAGACACTACTCATAAATCTTCAAATTTATGGGTGGATCAATCCATAAAGCTAAGAATTTTGGGAGAAAAGCTCAGTGACATTAGACTTAAATTTCAGTAAAACTTATTAGCGTAACTAGTGAAGACTTTCATCGATATTTTTTCTACAACTTGCTTGACTTCAAATATGTCACATGACACACCTACTTGTCACATATGAAGTCTATGTAATTTTGTAAATATATATATATATATATATATATATATATATATATATATATATATATATATATACATACATATATACATACATACTCCGATTTTGTATTAACAAACGACTTAATGCTTTTAGACACTGCTCATAAATCTTCAAATTTATTGTGGTGTTTATACACACCCTTTATCCTCCAAAAATAAATAAAATAATAGCAAAACACATAATCCAACAACAACACAAAACACCCGCAAAACAGTCCACTACAAGTTGAATAACTCAAACAAATGGCTTCCGATCACTGTCCCGTGAATTCTTATAGTTATAGAACGAATTTTTATACTTTTCTGGCAGAAAAAATGGATGAAATAGAGCAGTATACTTACTTATTTGGTGAATATCTCGGCTCCTATATTGGTTCTTCAACCCTTATGTTTTTCTCCAACTAGAACTTGAAAAGAAGAGAAAATCATTTAGTGTTTTGTTTTGAATATTTGGGAGACATTTGTGGGAGCTTATCTCTGATTCTTTTGCCCTATAATTAGTGTAATATATGAAGGAAATAAACCCTTTAAATGTCTCCTTGTGCCACCCAAACTAGCCCCTTTTTGGACATATTTNCATTTGTGGGAGCTTATCTCTGATTCTTTTGCCCTATAATTAGTGTAATATATGAAGGAAATAAACCCTTTAAATGGCTCCTTGTGCGACCCAAACTAGCCCCTTTTTGGACATATTTGGTTTCATTTAAGCAAGTAGGTGACACACCTACTTGTCACATATGAAGTCTATGTAGTTTTGTAAAAATACATACATACATATAAATATATATATACACACACACTCCGATTTCGTATTAATAAATGACTTAATGCTTTTAGACACTACTCATAAATCTTCAAATTTATGGGTGGATCAATCCANCTTAATGCTTTTAGACACTGCTCATAAATCTTCAAATTTATGGGTGGATCAATCCATAAAGCTAAGAATTTTGGGAGAAAAGCTCAGTGACATTAGACTTAAATTTCAGTAAAACTTATTAGCGTAACTGGTGAAGACTTTCATCGACATTTTTTCTACAACTTGCTTGACTTCAAATATGTCACATGACTATCATACAACTAAAACAACTCATAGCATAACCATATTATCGTGTTAATCATTCTAGTCTCACCCCAAAGGTACGGGTTATGACATTCCCAACTTGTCGACTTTCGACGAAACTTATTTTCTTCAATTCGTTTAACTTCGGAACCTTCCAACCCTCTTAGTAATTATTGTTCATGATTTTAAATATTTGTAGCCTCCAAGGTAACATGATTAACTTACCTTATATACTTTTCAAAGATGATCACATTTTTTATCTTACATCAATTTGCTTACAACGTACTTTTATGTACGAAGATATGGGGTGTAACCCAATTATGTGCTTTACTTTACGCTTTTTTTTTCAATCACACTTTGTGTTTACCGTGAAAATAGTTGTCATGCCCCAAAACCGAGGGACATGACCGGCGCTCGACCGGGTAGCCCCAGTCAAGCAGACCTGGGAGCCTTTCCTATCCCACATGTTACCCCGTATTTTTATTACTCATTAATCAAGTAAAATAGCCATTTATAATTTATACACCTTCTTATGAGATACACATAACATACATGGTTACTTTGCATGGTTTACAAGTTATATTGCCCAAATACAAAATACATAAGTACATAACCCATATTTCCTTTCTACGGAGCCTCTAGGGATACAAAAGAGTTTAATAATACTCGCCGGTAACAAGGCTCCGACTATAGCTTACATAAATACCAAAATAAGACTTCGGGAAGAAAAGCGGCATGAGCCACGCAGGGCCCTGAGATGAAAGAGGCTCACCAATACAGCTGGCGGAAAGATGGAGAAGGTGCTACTGTCGGTGGACTGGAGTACTTGCTATAGAACCACCTACAATCTTAATAAGAATGTAGCGCCCCCGGCAAAAGGGACGTCAGTACATTTGAATTGTACTGGTTTGTATGAACAAACTTTACCCTAAGAAAAATCAATCAATACACAAATAGCAAACAGTAATAGAATCAACAATCAAATGCACATGAAAGAAACAACCAAAGCCAACAAGTTTCACAATCTCTCTTTTTCCCCTTTCAACATCATTTCATACTCAAGAATTTTATATATTTTCATTTCAATTGTGATTTCAATCACTTTTCCACCTTATTACATCGGCCACCCTTATCACCACAACCCACACCTTTTAACTTCGTGTTGTGGCGCGTAACCCGATCCCACCGGACAACCACATTTCATACAACAACAATAGTTCACAGTTGAATCACATGGCTTCAGGCCATCTAGAATATTATTTCACAGCAACAACACCAATTTTACAATGAGTTTTCATTAACTCCAGTACAATTACAATTTTAGTTACAACGATAATTGCCTACGACAATCCATACATGATATTACCATAGTTGTTTCAATTACGCCAATTACGACTTCTTTCCATCATTTATTATACAGCCCTTACCACATAAACACATTCAGCCACATTCTTAGTTTGTTGCCATTTATTCACACCATCACATCGGAATGTATAATCAATAATTTTCAATAATGTTCAAGGCATATAAATCACAAGAATTCACAAATAGTTCACATAAGTAACACATACCAATTACTCGTATACCAAAACAAGGTGATTTTACAAAGGTTAAAGTTAGTCATACATACCTGGAGTCGAATTTCCTTTTTAACTTCTACTTTTAATTCACCAACAGCCTAGTACCGTCAATCTAGTTCACAAGTTAACACATATATCTTAGAATTGAAGTTTACAATTACTACCCGAACTTATTTAGATTATCAACTGCTCCTTTTGTAAATATTTACTCCTACCTAGTTCTTTTTACTAGATTTTAGGTATTAAAGAACATGGATGCATGGTTCAACTTATAATTTCAAGAATCAATGCATGAGAATTCCCCTTTTTGTTTAAATCTGGAAACCAATGAAAAAGGGTTGTGAATTTTACCTGCAAGAATGATGATAGAGATAATTACTTGCAATTCTGGGCCTAGGTGACTTTGAAAATCAACTTGATGAAGGTAAGACTTTCTCTCTCAAGAATTCTCTCTTCCCTCTCTCTAGTTTTGTTCAGAAAATATTTAAAAATGAGGGGTTGAGGTGTTTTATTGAAAATGGGGTCGGGTTTAAAAGTTAGAAAAAATTAGAGCCCCGGGTTAGGTTTGCGGTCGCACTTTGCGATCGCAAAGTAGAAATGCGGTCCGCAGAATGGACCGCAAATGTGCTCTAAAACTCTGAACATTTCTGTTTGGGTTTGCAGCAGAAATACGATCCGCATACCTGAATTGCGGTCGCATAATGCATCACATTTTCGACCTTAAATTTGACTAACACACTGACTCACTTTGCGATAGAAATGCGGTCCGCATACTTGATTTGCGACCGTATTTTGGACCGCATAATAGCACTTTTCTGCAAAACTTTGAATCTTGATTTTTTTTTTTTTAAAATGCTAGATTAGGACAAAGGGTCCAAACTGCAGCTCTCATGCTCGCCGAAAAGAATTTTACACATTCCTAACACATATTTGAAACTTTGCACTACGAGCTACTAGGTTTTGAGTACAAGTTTTCACCGGGCCTTACAATATTAATAACAATTAAATTTAATTATTGGATTTTAAAAATATGTGATCTATTCTTATGGTGTTTGTTAAGTAGTTGATATTATTTGTGAGACTTATAAACAAGGAAACAATTAGGAATAAGGCAAAAAACCAAACCGATAGGTTGACAATCGGGGCCTCGAGCTTGTCGATTTGGGGGCCTCGAGGTCGATTCTGATGCTCGACTGGGAGCTATCAAAGGCAGTAAGAAAGTGCTAACAGTTATAATGAGATCAATGACGGCTATTTATGGCCAATGATAAGCAATAAATGATGAATAACAATGAAGATAATAAATGGAAGCAATAATATCAAGAGAATGTGTTAGAGAGCAGAGAGAATGTTCTTATGTTTTCAGTATGGAGCAACCCGTGGTGTATAAAATGAAAGGGATCCCCTTTATATAGTAGGAGAAATTCTAACGTAATACAAATATATTAATTACAATGATATAGAGATGAGACAGCTAGATACTACTATGATGTGGGCTTAGACTAGCCTGACGGACTTTGTCGGCTCTTGCTGCATGCCTTGGGAACTCCCCATCTCTACCATAGCTGGGGTCAACATTGTCCCAAGATCAAGCATCGATGAACCTTGAGGGATGAAACTCGACCGTAGCCTTGTAGCCTCAAGTCTTCGAGATGATCCTCTAAGGTGCCTCGATAATGAGAAATTGGACCCTCCGATTTCACCATATACACTTTGCTTGTTTTTTTGTGTAACTAAGAAAGCATGGGTGAGCCAGAGAATGTGTTTGCAGACATGGATGAATATATTGATGATTCAAAAACCATTGTCCTTCCTAGAATTGATGTGACTACCTTCAAAGTGGACCATTGTCACTACCTTATGCTAAAGGCGGATGGGTGCTTCCAAAATTCCACTAACGACTGTCCAACACAACACCTCAAAAATTTTGTGGGTGTGTATGCAATGCATAAGCAGAATCATGCTTCGGATGATGCCTTAAGATTCAGGAGGTTCAAGTATTCTCTAGCCGGAGGCAAGGCAATGGATTAATAGTCTACCTACTAACTCCATCCACACTTGGGCCAAACTTGTGCATGTTTTCCTGCGAAAATGATTCCCACAAAGCAACAAATATGAACTTCAGGACAAAATTTTCTTCTTCGAGCAAATATCGGTGGAACAATTACACGAAGCACGAGTTATATTCAAGTAATATTTGGTAAGATCACTGAATCATGGGTTTTCAAAAAATATTTTGTTGGAGATATTTTACACGGATTTGGATCCTATGAACCAATCTGTAGCCAACAATGTTGTTAATGGACCGTTCATGGACAAAATATTTTCAAAATTTACTCAAATACCCGACAAGGTGGCCGAACACAACCAAGCTTAGCATTCGTGCAACACCATTGCTGGAGTCTCATATGGTATCCTTATTAGACCAATTGTTAAGAAAAATCACGAAATAGATCAATTGATTGCCGAGCTTGCTACCAATGTCAATGTTCTGACAAAATTATTCACGAAAAGCCACACAAAGAACGTTAATGATGTGGATGAGGTACAACCAATGTCAAATGCCAATTATCGACATTAAGAAGGCTAACAACAAGAGAAACCTCCCATACAATATGAAGAAGCAAAAACTATGTTAACTATTCACAAAGAGGATATCAAAGAAAAAACTACCAAGTGTCAGGACAACAACATTAGAGACACAACCCGTAGTGTCAAGGCAACCAACAATGTCTAAACAAACAAGTTATTTTAAATCAAGTAAATTGTAACAGCAATAATAACATTGAAAATTGGAATACAAACCTCTATATTCCACCAAAGGCCAATACTCTAACTCTCAACATTGGAGGGAGAGTTCCTCAACCGACCAGAGCAATTCTAAGTTGGAGAACGTGCTTGAGAGAGTATTGCAAAACCAAGAGAGTTCTGACACTCCAATGAAAAATATGATTGAGCTTGTGGGTTCTCACACCGCATCTATTCAAAAGTTGAAGTTAGAAATTAGAGATCTTTCAAAAGAGAAAACCTCAAAACAAAAATGCACACTCCCAAGTGATACAATTGTGAACCCAAAGTATAGTGGGGTGGACAAACCTCTCATTGAATGACCATTATAACTCGAAGTGGGAAACTACTTCAAAGTGAGAGTGAACGGGTGGTCAAAGTGGAATATGTTGAACAAAAGGATGAGTCACAAGATGAAGTGCCTAATGTTGTTGAAATTGAGAGAATTTTGAAGAAGGTGAAGGCTCAAGATATGAGCTATGAAAAGGTTGAAGAAAAAGTAATAGAGGCACCATCACCTCTAGCACTAATTCCAAGAACCCCCCCTAATTTCTCAAAGACTAGAAAAAATAGTCGATGATAGCAAATTCAAGAAGTTCTATGACCTCTTAAAGCAATTATCGGTGAACATTCCATTTGTGAAAGCTTTTCAAGAAATCCCTAATTTTTCTAAATACTTGAAGGATTTGATCACAAAAAAGAAGACTATCAAGAATAAAACAATGAATGTTACCCAGTGGATTAGCTCCATCCTTTCAACAACCTCCGTCCAAAGAAAGATGACCTAGGAGCTTTCACCTTTCCATGTACTATTGGATTATGTGATTTGTATGATCTCTCCATGATAATGAGACTAGCATAAACTTAATGTCTCTTGCTATCTGTAAGCAGGTCAGATAGGGAATTCCTAGGACTATGAGTATGAGATTGCAAATGGCCGAGCGTTTGATGAAGCGACCAGTGGGGATAGGGGACGATGTGCTTGTGAAAGTAGGGAAGTTTCTCCTTTCTGCCGACATCGTTATTCCTTATTTTACAGTTCATAAAGAGATCTCTATCATCTCAGGGAGACAATTCCTTACAATCGGAAGATCAATCATGCACTGAAAAGAAATGAGATTAAATTCCGGGTTAATGACGAAGAAGTTACCTTTTAAGAAAGTAAGGGCATGAAATTGCAAAATGCATACAAGACTATCTCGGTACTTTATGTTGTTGATGTGGTAGAAAATGCCGTTGAGGTAAAGATGGAAGAAGAATGCCTTGTTGAGGCGTTGGCGGCGATTTTGATAAATTTTGATAGTGAGGACATAAAAAGATATGTGGAGACGGTGAATGCATTGGAAGGGTTAAGTTCATACACTTACGAAGGGAAGGAGATTTCTCTTGACTTGGAGAATAGAGTCACTCTCCCCGCCAAGCCTTCAATCATTGAGTCGCCACAGCCTGAACTCAAGCCACTACTGCCATACTTAATTTATAAATTTCTTGGCTCTAGTGAAACTCTACCATAATTGTTTCTTCTTTGTTAAATTTTGTGCATGTTAAGAAATTATTAGAGACCATGAGGGAGCATAGACGAGACATTAGTTGTCCATATAGGATATCTGATAGATTCTCGCTGGAATTTGTGAGCATAAAATCCAAGTTGAAGAATATAGACAATCTATTATGGAGCATCAAAGGAGGTTGAATCTCTCCCAAGAAGTGGTAAAGAAAAATATTATAAAATTATTGATGTCGGGGTTGTCTATCCTTGGGTGAGTCCATGCAATGAGTGCCAAAGAAGGAGGCAAGACCGTGATTCAAAATGATAAAGATGAACTCTTTCCAACAATGATGGTGATTGGATTAAGAGTAAGCATGGACTACCACAAGCTCAATAGTGACACTTGAAAAGAACATCTCAATACTCCAGCTTCAACCAGGTCAATATAGCCTAGGAGAACCAATACAAGATGAAATTCACATGTCCTTATGGCACCTTTTCTTTTAGTCAGATGATATTTGGTCTATGCTATTCCCCAGCCACCTTTAAATAGTTCATGATGTCGATTTTCTCGGATATGGTAGAGGGTTTCTTGGAGACATTTATGGATGACTTCTCAGTAGTTAGTGATTCATTATAAATTACCTTGATAATCTTAGGCATGTACTCAAAGATGTAAGAAGACTAATATTGTGCTCAATTGGGAAAAATATCACTTCATGGTGGATGAAGATATCGTTCTTGGCCACAAATCTCCAAGCAAGGCATTGAGGTTGATTGAGAAAAAATTAAAGTTATTTCTAAGCTTCCTCATCCCACTTTGGTCAAAGGTGTTCAAAGGTTTTTGTGGCATTCCGGTTTCTATCAACGATTTGTCAAAAACTTCTCAAAGATTGTAAGCTCTTTGTGAAAGCTCCTTGAAAGGGATGCTAAATTTGTTTTTTATAAGAAGTGATTCAAAGCTTTTGCAGAACTGAAAGCAAGGCCCATCACAACACCTATTATTGTCACACTCGATTGGTCTCTTCCATTTGCACTTATGTGTGATGCCAGTGGTGTACCTATTGGGGACAGTGCTTGGTCAAAGACACTACAAGATTTTACCCCTATCTACTATACAATCAAGACACTCAATGGCGCACAAATAAATCACATAATGACCGAGAAAGAATTTCTTGCCATTGTCTATGCTTTTGAAAAGTTTCAGGCCTATTTGTTGGGATCAAATGTGATAGTATTTTCCGATGATGATGCTCTCTGCTACCTTATGGCGAAGAAGGATGCCAAACCGAGAATGATCAGGTGGGTCCTTTTGTTATAAAAATTTGACTTTGAAGTCAATGACAGAAAAAAATAGAAAATCAAGTCGCAGATCACTTATCTAGGCTTGAAGAGGCAGGGAGACCAAAGAGAGATATTGAAATCAATGATGCCTTCCAAGATGTTCAACTCCTTGGTATGCCTATATAGCTAACTTCTTAGTTAGCGGTCTTGTCTCTGACGAATTGGAAGCTTACCAAAAGAAAAAGTTCTTAAGGGATTGTACGAAATACTAATTAGGAGGAACCCTTTTTACTACGGATATGCACTGACAACATCATTCAACATTGTATTAAAGAATATGAGATGCCATTGATTATTAAAGCATGTCATGACTCTCCGGTTGGGGGTCACCACAGTTGAAATTGTACGGCAGTGAAAGTGATTAAATGTAGTTACTAGTGGCCATTGATATAGCAAGACACAAATATAATTTTCTAGGCATGTGACCAGTGTTAATGACAAGGGTCAATTTCTAGAAGGTTATGAGATGCCGATGAATTTTGTGATGAGGGTAGAGATTTCCAATGTGTGGAGGATCGAATTCATGGGTCCTTTTGTGAGCTCATACGACATGGCATATATCTTGGTAGTAGTGGAATATTTCTCAAATTAGGTCAAAGTAGTTGCCTTTCCAAATAATGAGGCAAGGAGTGTAACCGCTTTCTTAAAAAAGGACATATTTAGTTGATTTGGAACCCCAAGGGCCATCCTTAGTGTTGGTGGATCTAACTTTTGCAACGAAAACTTTGTGGGGTTGCTTGAGAAATAAGGAGTTAAGTACAAGATGGCCACTCCTTATCACCCTCAATCAAGTGTTAATATTTCCAACTGAGAAATCAAGAACATTCTAGCAAAAACTGTTAATGCAAACAAGACTGATTGGCCAAGAAAGTTAGATGACACTCTGTGGGCTAATCGTACGACATTTAAAACACTCATTGGAACCTCGCCTTATAGGGTGGTTTTTGGAAAGTCATGTCACTTTCTTGTGGAACTAGAACACAAAGCCATGTGGGCATTGAAAAAGTTAAAATTTGACTGGGCCAAAGTTGCTAATCTAAATATTACACAACTTATTGAGATGGATGAGTTCCAGTTCTAAGACTATGAGAGTGTGACCATGTATAATGAAAGGATGATGTATGTGCATGATAAGAAGATCTTGAAGCGAGAATTCCAATTCGACGACTTGGTCTTACTCTTCAGCTCAAGTTTAATGTTATTTCCAGGCAAACTCAAGTTCAAATGGTATGGCCCACTAACTTAGAATTCAACGATGGGACTCAAACCTTCAGAGTAAATAGCCAAAGGGCAAAGTACTCCCTGAGAACTATTGGAGAAAGACAGCTCGTGTAAAATTTCAAACTGAAAGATATTCCTACAAAAACATCCACAACTGATTGACTATATTGGGGTAATATCATCCTGCCGTAACATTAAATCAAGTGCTTCTTGGAAGGCAACCAATGTGTTAAAAAAGTTTTTGTCAGTTTTTTGTTTTCATAGGGTTATTTGTTTTTGTTGAACATTTTGATGTGTTTTAGAGTGCAGGACTCTCAAAATGCATCTAAATGGGATGGGAAGTGCAGGGAAAGTGAAGAAAAATTTGTTGAGCTACAATTGATTTTCTGCGGCAAAAAATGCGACCACATAATGGTTTTGCGGACCACATATTTGTAGGGGAAATAGTCAGAAGTTCCTAAAAACAAGTCATTCAAAGAATGTGGTGGAAAGACCATTTTGTTGACTACATAACAGATATGCGATAACACATGCGATCGCACATTGATCAAACACATCACTGGTAAAGGTTCATCGGACAACGCTTCTATAATCGCGAAAGCTGTTTCATGATTGAAATTGGATCAAAAAATGCACATGTATTAAAAAGTTAAACCCCTTCTATTTTGCCACTTCAAACTCCCCCACTCTATGTTTGAATAGAAGAAAACAAAAGAAAAACAAAATAAAAAGAGAGAGATGCAAGAGCTTGAACACACCACACTCTTCACCGAGAGGTTTTGTTCCAAGTGTAGAATCACCAAGTCCCCTAATCTCATCAACGAATCTGGTCAGAATTTTTATTCCTCTTGCTCTATCGTTTTAGTTGATTCGTACAAGTATCTTTCCCTCTATCCATGATCCCCCATTTGCTTTACCTTTTCTCAGGGATAGATTGAGAATCCCTCGCAGGGATAACTTATTAATGTTGCCATGTATTGGGTTGTCATTAGGGGAAACTGCTATTTCACTGTTCTGAGATTTTGGCAACGAGTATTGATTGTGTTGATTGTTGATAATGCCCACTAGGTTTGTGTTTATTTCCATTGAAATTATTCGAAATTGAGTCTTTTTTGATGATTTTATGAGTGTCTAGGGTTTCATGTACTACATGGTATAGTAAAAGTGTTAGGGTTTCCTGTCTAGGTAATCTTAGTGAAGATGACGACTTCTGTGGTACAACACAACCAATTTGCGGTCCACCAAAGGGTCGCATATCTTGTGTGAAATATGTGCTTTTGGTGTGTCTAATCTTTGATAAATTATGAGGTCGCGGAATTGGTATGTGGACTGCAAATTCAGTGCAGATGTTAACATGGGTGAGGTAATTTTGGGGGTAAATATTCATTCATTTTGGGGTCGCAGACTCATTCTGTGGCCATTTATATGGTCCACATAATTTGTTGACCATGGTATTGTTCATTATGTGGTGCGTTTTGCAGTCCATGGATCTATTTTGCGACTGGATATTCAGTCCGTAGAATGTGTTTTCCCCTAAAATTCTTTGTCATTCTCAATTAGGGTTCTACCATATGCTAAGTTGACTTTCATTAATAAGTATGGCCCCCAAGAAGGAACAACCATCTATATCAACCATCGCAAAAGGAAAGAGACGGGCAGGAGTTACATACCTAACATCAAAGCAGTCCAACCCAAATATCTTGGCACATATGTCTTAATAGCTGAATCCTTCTCCCATTCTGAAGAGGAGAGAGTACGAATTGACCCAATGCCACATATTAACCCCCATATAGAAGTATAGAGAAAGAATATTAAGGACACACTTAGGTTAAGGATCACCGGATCCTAGAATAAATGTAGAGTTGCATTGGTAAAAAGGAATATCCTCGAAAATAAGCAGCCAAGTGTGAATAGACTTAAAGATAACTTCCCGCATATACTAGACAACTTCAAGAAGAGGAGATGGAAGTTCTTTACTGAGCCTTCGGGGAATACAGCAAAGCACTTGTTAGGGAATTTACGCTCCCTATGCTGCCTCAATGACTAAGAATCAAGCAAGGCACCATTCTTACTTGACGTCAGTCACAGTCAGAGTAGTTGTGGTATCTTGTGGCACAAAAAATTAAATGAAATCTATTTTGATAGTTAGGAAGGAGGCACGATAGAGTATGATGCAAAGATGGTACAAAAGGAATATGAGCGTGCTTGGGTAGCTTCTGTCATAGCTCAGGGGACTCTAGCCAAGATTGAATCGGCTACACAAATTCAAAAGAGAGATCTCACCCTACAAAGTCGGTATTGGATAAGTTTTATCTGTTCTCGCCTACAACTAACTAGAAATGAGACTGACATCTATATAGAGAAGGCAATCTGAATTGCTTTAATCGTGTCGGCTTTCAAGGTTGTTGTGGAGATTCTCATATTCCATCAGATTTGCATCTTGGAAAACCGAGAGCACACTTCGCTCCCCTTTCTGTGCCTCATCAGTTGTCACTAGTTCTTGAAGACGTAGAGGTTCGCTCAATTCCCAGATGTGATCGCAGGGTAGAGGCCACCAGGGTATTGACATTACTAGTTCCCAAACACCTTCCACTACTTCTGAAAATGTGCTTGCAGATCCACCAGTCATCCTCCAACCGACCTCATCTGCTTCAGTAACACCTGCCAACTCCACCTCCACTCCTAGGCCATCCACAACTCCAACACCCTAGCCGGCCAATATTACACCGCTTGTTTCACTATCTTTCATTTCCAAGCTCGGTTTACTGGCACATAACATTAATGCCACAGTAGGAAACCTTGTAAAAGATCTTCCACTGCTTATACGGGAAGCTTTGGCACCACTCTAAGTATCAGTGAGTGATCTTCAAAAGAAACATATATCTTATCAAGATCTACTCTAGAACATTGAAGCTCACCTTGAGAAGGTTGAGCGAGGTGGAGAGGCTCAACTCAAAAAAAATATTGCCAGGCTCATGTTGGAGATGCATAGGAAGCAGACCTTGGAGTTTGACCTTGCAATCCTTCTACCGGTAGAGAAGAAGCATGGTACTGCCACCTCTCAAGCATTGGACCTAGCTTTGGACTTGACAAACCTCCTCTTAGAGGAGAAACATGGAATTGGCACCTCACAAGTTCCGGAACCTGGTTCACACACTGATGACCATTTAGATGAGGAATCGGTAGAGCCTTGTGAAGATATAGACGAAGAGCAAGCTTTTGAGAAAGTCGATGACCAGGCGCCAAACAAAGGTAAACAAGTTATCTTTAAAAAGGACAAGGATGATGATGAGGTAGATGTGTAGTGGGCCATCACCCAGTCATTTAAGGACATGGTTGCCATCGCTACCACCACTACCACAAAGCCATCACCAGGTAAGCCAACAACTGCTAGGTCCCGAAACTGGATTCGTAGCTCGACGAGACCACTACTTTGGTCCCAGAACCACTGCCCAGCCGGAGGCACCCCACTAACCCAAGTTTTAGCTCCCTTCCTCAAAGCTACATCGGACAATCTAACCCCTCCAAGCAGTTAGTACGCTCTAGGAAGCCTCTAAACTTGGCCAAATTGACCTCCATTAGGCATTTATTACCCTAGTTGTCCCCTGTAGAGCCTTTAACCTTACCTTTGGCTACCACATTACAAACATTTACCCCTTTTGTGAAACTACACTCTTTTTTTAACTCGTCTATCATTGAATGTGATGAATAAGGCTTAAAGACTAAGTTGGAGTTGTTGGTGTCAATTGGGAAATAGTAGAGGAATGTATTGTCTATAGAGGCTAATCTTTCAAGGTTGTTTTTTTAAGCGAGCAACGAAGTTGAGAGCCATACGTACATAAAAACAAAAACTTCACATCATCCTAAACCATGAAATACTCTAAAAAAGAAGAAGAAAAAAATAGAGTATTGAGCAAACTTGGTAAGACAGGAAACAATGGGGTGTTTACGAACTATAAGGTGGGTTGATAGTAGCAATCATCTATCAATAAGGGCATTGTGGGTTATTCAAGAAAGAATCTATGTAGTGTTCAAGGAGGATGTAGTCAGTAATTTTTCAAATATTCATCCAACCCCATCCCCATGCCTACACTACAAATCATGAAAAGTCTTTTTTGACAAACAATCAAATATACCTGAGCTAGAAACGAGTTAAAATAAGGGCAAGCATATGGACCGATACTTGTGGCTCTTAACTTTCTTTTTGAGTGCGAGAGCTTCTGAATGTATCCCTTGTACATAATTGTCTCTGTTGAGTTGGGGATTTTATTTGTTGTGAGGGCGCATGAATTGCAATAGTTAGAAGAACTTAGGCTTCATAAAGTAGGATGCAAGTGCATGTCTCGCTATTAGCAACACTCTAACATTACTTTTGAGGCTCAAATCTCACAACTTGATTATTTGAACGACTAAACAATTTTTGTATTTTGATGAAGGCTAAATAATGGAAGTCACTTGTTTGTCAGCTAACAATTAGCACCATCTATAATCATTGATGTTTTTCGAACAGTCGAAAGTAGAATACTTCCCTAGTATGGTATTTCTTTAGTTGCTTGAGTGCAATTAAGAGTATAAGTTGGGGGTGTTGATGTAGCGCATAAATGCGGGACTTTAGATACTAATTTATTAGACTTTAGTTTACCTTTAAAAGCATTTGAGGTTAATTATTATGTAGTGTTGTTGTTTTGCAGGATATCGGACTTGTAGAGCCAATAATATGAAAAGGATGTCAAAACCCTTGAAGAAGTCAGTTTTACGGCTGATCTGCCATTACAGAATGGCTATGTGAACCGCACTTCAATCTCAGATGGTATCAGACCTGCCCATTTTTAAGATTTACAAATAAATTCAATATGCAGTTGCATAACTAATGTGCAGACCACATAATTGTCGTACAATTTCTAGAGGAATTTTTAGTGATCTAAAGATGAATCTGTGATCCTTTATGCAATCCAAAGAATCATCACGTAGACTGCATAACTGATGTGTGATGGAAATCTGGAAGTGTTGAAGATCGAATATATGGAATTACAGTAGATGTGTAGACCACAGATCACATCAGTGGTCCATTCCGCAATTGCAGAAGTCGCCATGAGGTATTTTTGTCACAATTTGTCCATGCCTTTTGGGTCATTATAAAGAGAAAAGCTAGGGGTTTTGTGGAAAATCCTATTTGAAAAAGGTTCTTGCATTGAATACTACATTTATTTTGGAGCTTTTTGGATAGATTCCAATACCTTGTCTTCATTGTAAGCTTTTATATCTTTCTTTAATTCTTTGTTATTGTATTTTAGAATGAGTAGCTAACTCTAAATACTAAGGTTGTGGACCAAAAATGGGTGTAAAGCTAATGGGTGTATACCATTGAAAATATCATGAATTTTTTTATTTATATTCATTTCTCATGCTTTATTTATGGCCGGTGATTTCAAACATTAATTAGTGCCATTTTACTTTATCTTTTACTTGGAAAAGTGGGTTAGGATTTAGTGGAAATGAATAGAAAGAACTCGAGGCTTTAAACCTTTTTTATTAGAATCGCTTAGGAATAACTGGGTTCTACTCAGCGTACATTGGTCAGTCTTAATTGTAACTCTTTGTATTTAGGAAAATCAGACAGAGGAATACTATCTAACTATTGAAAAATACTGGGTAGTAATTTAGAGACCATTTGTATATAAAAGGACTTCCCATTAGAAAAATATCATATTAACACTGTGTATACGGTCAAAATCAAGTAACCCGATTTCGAAGACTTAAATTGGGCTATAAGTCCGAGTCCGGGCGACTCGAAGTGGAGGTCATACCCGGTTGAATGACACACACCTTGAGGAAGCAGATCGAAGGCCTGGCACGACCTACATCGAGGGCAGCACAATCTCAAAAACACTCATGAAAGAGCGAAATTTCTCAAGGACACGTGGATCAAGGCATAAATTAAAGGATTAGATTTGTACGAAATGGTACATATCCGTACTAGGTTGTTATACACCTGTACCAATAGAATTCTTTAACACAATAAGGAATGTACTATATTGGGGTTTTCTTCTCTTATATAAAGGGACCCCAATCATTTGTAAAGAACACATTATTGACTGCAATATAATATTTTACTCTACTTTTCTTGTTTAACGTGCTCACCAATTGTTCTTCAGCTTTATTGACTGCAATAGAACATTTTACTCTACTTTCCTTGTTTAACGTTCTCATCAATTGTTCTTTAGCACAATCTCGAAGACACTCAAGAAAGAGCGGGATCTTCTCAAGGATACGTGGATCAAGGCATAAATTAAAGGATTAGATTTGTACGAAATGTTACATGTCCGTACTAGGTTGTTATACAACTGTACCAATAGAATTCTTTACCACAATGAGGAATGTACTGTATTGGGGTTTTGTCATCTTATATAAAGGGGACCCCAATCATTTGTAAAGAACACATTATTGACTGCAATAGAACATTTTACTCTACTTTCCTTATTTAACGTGCTCACCAATTGTTCTTCAGCTTTATTGTCTTTGCTTTATTGTTCATACTTTATTGTTCCTAGCTGACCTCAAGGTCCCTAGGATAATTAGGCGCGAAGCCCCTATTGCTCCATCAACGATGATTTGGTTCACCATTTTTTTTTACTTAAGCTTAGTATTACTTGTATAATCACTAGTATTAGAATATATCACATATCTTGAAAACCACAAATTATCTTTAATTATAACTCACATTTTTTGAGATAAATAGTTTGGTGCCTACCGTGGAGCTAAAAATAATAGTGATTATTTTAGTGCTAGTTTTCTGATAACACACGTTATTCTTCACACTTTTTCCTGTCAAAGATTCTTTGATTTCAGATTTGGAATGTCTAGCACCCTAAATGCACCTGCTCATGACAGTGAGGGACTTGGAGAAAATAGCGGTATAGGGGTCGGTGTACCACCCATAAACCCTGAGGGGGTGCCAAATTTGGAGCTCGTTAATATCCGTTCACGTAACGCTCTAAACACAGATGCAGGCACAGACCCCGTAAGGAATGCACATAGGGAAGCCCGATCCGGAGGCCAAGAAATGCGAGGAATGGAAGAAGGAGGAGTCAGCCTCCAAATGATATTTGATATGCTACAAGCTCAGCAAGTCGCCATCGCTCAACTTTAGAGTCATAACAGAACTCCAAACACTGCCGAGCCAGTGGATGCCCGACATACGGAACCTGCGCTTGAAAGGCCCGATGAAAATGGCCCAAGGACTGATCCCGCTATTATGAAAATGCATGAAGAACTGACCAAAAGAATCAAGTCCGAAGAAAAGAAAATTGAAGAAAATGACAAAAAGGTGGAGACATACAATTCAAGGGCCGACCAGATACCAGGAGCGCCTCTGATTTTGAAATGACTGGACTCAAAAAAGTTCATATAAAGACCTTTCCCCCCAAGTGCGGCTCCAATGCCCATTCACAAGAAGTTTCGCATGCCCTATATAAAAAAATATAAAAGAATAACTGACTCTAACGAACAAATTACTTTGTACACTTGTGGAATCAAAGGAAATGATTTGAATGACGATGGATTTGAGTCAGTATTATTGAAAATGTTTTGGGAAACACTATCAAAAGGAGCTATGATCTGTTATCATAACTTAGCTCCTAATTCTATTGATTCATTTGCTATGTTGGTGGACTCCTTTGTGAAAGCACATACCAGAGCCATTAAGGTAGCCACATGAAAATCGAAAGTCTTCATAATAGGACAAAAGGATGACGAGATACTGAGGAAGTTCATGTTCCAATTTCAGATGGCAAGGATGGAATTACCACCGGTTTTCGATGACTAGGCAGTTCAGGCCTTTATGCAAGGTTTGAATGAAAGAAGCTTGATTGCATGTCGACATCTAAAGCAGAACATGATTGAATATCCAAGTGTGACATGGTCGGATGTTCATAATCGTTATCAGTCAAAAATTAGGGTCAAGGAAGACTAGTTGGGAGCCTCTTCAGACTCAGTTCATCCTAAGAGATTTGCAGCCAAGCCCCCGAGGGACAAAGATCAACGATTAAGGTTCAACAAAGAACAATATCAACCATATGCCGATCGAAGAAACAACGGCCCGAGCCACAACACCTCCGAAAGCGATCAAAGTAGTGACCAAGGTCAAGGTTTACGGGGACTCATAAGCAAAAATAGGTTCGATAAGCATGCTGACCCCGTCGAGGTCCCCCGATTATCAGAATACAACTTCAACATAGATGCATCAGGGATCGTCTCAGCTACCGGGAGAATCAAAGATACTAAGTGGCCCAGGCCAATATAGACCGATCCCTCCCAAAGGAACCCGAACTTGATATGCAAGTATCATGGCACGCATGGTCATAGAACGGAGGATTACAGGCAGCTATGGGAAGAAGTGGCTAGGTTATTAAATGAGGGCCACCTTCAAGAATTCCTAAGTGGTCGGGCTAAGAATCACTTCAGGGAGAGGGATGCAGGCAGAAAGAATGAACCTGAAGAACCTCAACATGTCATTCACATGATCATCAGTTGAGTTGAGTCACGCGGGGACCAATATTCAAATGCACCATAGTGTCCATCATAAGGGAGAAACAGACCCGAGATTACATTACCGAGGACACCCTCACATTCTGCGAGGAAGTCATCGAGGATTTATCTCAACCTCATAATGATGCGCTGGTAATTTCTGTCCTTTTAGATAAAGTTCAAGTTAAACATGACTCGTGGATCCAGCTAGTTCAGCAAATATAATCAGGTCAAGGATCGTGGAGCAGCGCGAACTACTCGATTAAATCATACCGGTATCTCGGGTTTTGAATGGATTTAACATGGCAAGTGAAACAATGAAGGGAGAAATCATCCTCCTAGTCAATGTGGCCGGAACCATACAAGACACCAAATTTCATGTCATCGAAGGCTACATGAGGTTTAATGCTTTGCTTGGAAGGCCATGGATATAAAGCATAAGGGCAGTGTCATCGACCCTTCATCAAATGGTAAAGTTCCCTACAAATGATGGTGTGAAAACAGTATATGGAGAGCAACATACAGTTAAGGAGATGTTTGCAGTACATGATTTGGCACCGATATCAACACCATCCACATTATAAAAGTCGAAATATGAATAGGTGGCCAAATAGCAATCACAGTCCATCCTTTTGTTGAGCCTGAGGGACAAGTGTCTGATGAACAAGTGGTCGAGGATGAAGAAGAAGATTTCCTCATCCCCCGAACATTCAGTGCCCCCGAGGAATTGGATGCGACGAAATCCACGGTCGATGAGCTCAAACAAGTCATATTGATCGAGCATCTTGCAGAATGAAAGGTATACATGGGGACGGGGTTAACCCCTGAAATCTGGAAAAAACTCATTTAGTTTCTCATCGATAATGTTGATTGCTTGACTTGGTACCACTTAGATATGATAGGGATCCCACCAGAGATGACTACCCATCGACTAGGTGTCGATCCCAAATTTAAACCGGTAAAGCAAAAGAGGAGACCTCAGTCCAAGGTAAAGCATGCATTCATCAAAGAAGAGGTAACAAAACTTCTCAAAATACGGTCCATTAGGGAAGTAAATATCCCGAATGGGTAGCTAACGTAGTGGTAGTCCCTAAAAAGGGGAATAACTTAGAATGTGTGTAGATTACAAAGATTTGAACAAAGCATGCCCTAAAGATTCTTTCCCATTGCCCAACATCGATCGTTTGGTGGATGCTACGGCCGGCCATGAGATCCTTACCTTTCTCGATGCCTTCTCCGGGTATAACCAAATTCAAATGAACCCAGAGGACAGGAAAAAACTTCATTCATCACGAAGTGTGGTACATACTGTTATAATGTAATACCCTTCAGGCTAAAAAATACAGGAGCCAAATATCAACGCCTAGTTAATACTTTATTCGAACATCAAATAGGCAAATCCATGGATGTTTATATTGATGACATGCTAGTTAAGTCCCTGCGCATAGAGGACTATTTGACCCACTTGCAGGTGACATTCGACATCCTTAGAAAGTACAACATGAAGCTCAACCCCGAGAAATCGCTTCTAGAGTTAGCTCGGGCAAATTCTTGGGCTTCATGGTATCGAACAGAGGTATCGAGATCAACCCCAATAAAATCAAAGCCATTGAGGAAATCACCGTGGTGAACAATGTGAAAGCAGTATAACCGCTGACCGGATGGATAGTTTCCATAGGTCGATTTATCTCGGGGTCGTCAGATCGGAGAAATAACTTCTTTTCCCTACTCAAAAAGGAGAACAACTTCACATGGACTCCTGAGTGCGAACAAGCCTTGGAAGAATTAAAACGGTATCTTTCGAGCCCACCCCTGCTCCATACTCCAAAGGAGGATGAAACACTCTAATTGTATCTGTCCCTGTCCGAGGTAGAGGTAATTAGCGTGTTGGTTCGATAAGAGCAAGGGACGCAATTTCCTTTCTATTATGTAAGTTGGACCCTAGGAGACATTGAAACCAGGTACCATATTTGGAAAAGTTATATCTTGCATTAATAAGTGCATCTAGGAAATTATAACCATATTTTCAATGCTATCCTATATGTGTACTGACTACATACCCGCTTTAAAATGTCTTGCATAAGACCGAATTATAGGATAGATTGGCCAAATGGGCCATTGAACTTGATGGATATGATAGAAAATCAACCTCGAACGGCTATCAAGTCTCAAATTGTGGCAGACTTCGTGGCCGACTTCAGTTGGCCCTCGTACCCAAAGTAGAAAAGGAACTCTTTCTAAAAATAGGTAAGTCATCGGGGGTTTGGACCCTCTTCACAGATGGTGCCTCGAATGTGAAAGGATCCGGTCTTGTCATCATTTTGAAATCGCCTACGGGCAGTGTTATTAGGCAATCTATCAAAAATCCTAAACTAACTAACAATGAGGCTGAGTATAAGGCCATAATTATAGGTCTTGAACTAGCCAAGGGCCTTGGACCAAAGGTCATTGAGGCAAAGGTCATTAAGGCAAAGTGTGATTCCCTTTTGGTAGTTAATCATGTAAACGGAAGCTACAAGGTTCGAGACGAACGAATGCAAAGGTACTTATACAACTCCAAATGACATTGCACCGTTTCAAGGAATGGACACTGGACCATGTAGGTCAAGAATAGAATAGCGAGGGCGATGCACTTGCAATCTTGGGGTCATAGGTCGAAGAAGACGATATCGTCCCGGGGGCTATAATCCAGCTATCAAAATCGGTGGTCGAAAAAGGCCATGCAGAGATTAGTTCAACAAGTTTAATGGGGGATTGGAGGAATAAGTACAATGATTACTTAAAGCATGGAAAGCTCCCCGCGGACCTAAAAGAGTCAAGAACACTTCGAGCCAAAGCAACTCAATTCTCGCTCGATGAAAATGGAACTTTGTACAGAAGAACCTTTGATGGACCACTGGCAGTATGTTTGGGACCCAGGGACACTGATTATGTACTACGGGAAATCCACGAGGGAACCTCTGGGGACCATTCTGGTGCACACTCTCTGGTTTGCAGGGTGATCAGAGCAGGGTATTACTGCGTTAGCCTGAAAAAGGATACGAAGGAGTTCGTTCGGAAGTGTAATGAATTCCAGAGATTTGCACCAATAATCCATCAACTCGGTAAACAACTCTACTCGGTCCTATCCCCGTGGCCATTCATGAAATAGGGGATGGACATCGTCGGCCCCCTACCAACGGTGCCAGGTAAAGACAAATTTATTTTGTTTATGACTCGCTACTTTTCAAAATGGGTTGAAGCGCCGGCCTTCAAGAAGGTAAGTGGATAGAAGCCATTGACTTCATATGGGACCATATCATGTATCTGTTCGGATACCCGCGGAAATAACATGTGACAATGGGACAGTTCATTGGTGGGAAAGTGACAAACTCTCGAGGACCATAAAATCAAAAGGATTCTATCAACACCTTAACATCCAATTGCAAATGGTCAAGCCAAGTCCATAAAAAAAACCATAATTCGAAACTTGAAGAAACGGTTCGATAATGCAAAGAGGAAATGAAGAGAAGTGTTTCTCGAGGTGCTATGGGCATATCAGACGACGTCGAAGTCAAGCATAGGGAGACCCAATTTTCCTTCGTATATGGGTCCAAAGCATTAGTTCCAATCGAAGTCGGTGAAACTAGGTTTCAACATGCCATCGAAAACTCAAATCATGATGCAATGAACACTTCTCTCGAACTACTAGATGAAAAATACGAGGCCATATTAATTCGAATGGCTGAGCAAAAACAAAGGATGGAAAGATATTACAACAGAAGGATGAACCTTTCATATTTTAGAGTCGAGAACTTAGTCCTAAGGAAGGTCACTCTTAACACTCGAGACCCAAATGAAAGGAAGCTAGGTCCTAATTAGGAAGGATTGTACCGTGTCCTCGGAGCCATAGGGAAATGATCCTACAAACTTAGCACAATGGAAGGCGAGAAATTACCAAACAATTGGAATATATCAATGCTCAAGCGATATTATTGCTGAGATGTTTGATTGGAGACATAGAGGCATCTTTTAGCTCGAAGACCTTGGGTTTAAAATCATGCGTTGCTCTCTTTTTACCTTAAATCAGGTTTTATCCCAAATGTGTTTTACCGTCAAGTTTTTAACGAGGCAACACCTATATGCTACCTAAGAGAATTTGACAAGTATTCAAGGCTTCTTTACGATCAACCTCAAATACTTGGGGGGGGGTATCACCCTCGGAGGTTATATTTTTTTGAAAGATATTTCATGCCGAAGAGTGCCTCGATAGGAGAACTTTTTAATGGGACAAATAGTCAAATGAACCGTGTCCATATAGAAGAGTTGATCCCCTACAGCAAAACATGTACGCATGTATCAACTATTTAAAGAAGCATTCTGTTTATATCTGTCACACCTCCTTTTTACGAAGAAAGCTTTTACAGCTTTTACTATACCCCGAGGAAAGGATATAATAAAGAAGGAGTTTTTCCACTATAAGGACAATCGAAACGGGATTCATTTTTATCAAAGATTCAGAGTCACCACATGGTAGATTTATGGTGTCCCAAGTCACCGGTTGGAATCTCGAATCGAGGAAAGGGTTTGACTCTGTTTAACAGTTGCGAACCAAAAATCCGAGTAAGGAATTCTGTTAACCTGGGAGAAGGTGTTAGGCACTCCCGAGTTCCGTGGTTCTAGCACGGTCGCTCAACTGTCGTATTTGGCTAAAGTATTTGATTTATATACATGTTATCCTATTTGTACAATTTTAGAATTATTTACCGCTTTTTGTCGAATTATTTTTATTTAAGAAAGTGAACGTCGTTTAAGAATATGTTTTCAGATCACGTCACATGAAATGCACCCGGATCCTTGACACATTCTTATTCAATATTTTTGGATTTGGATTTGGGTTGTATGAAATACACACCCGTATTAGGAAAATAATATTATTAAAAATCACGCCTAAAGCGGCTAACGTGTTGATATCTTTTGGGAAGGCCGTGAAATTCGCTAAACGGCCTTTTCGGAGTACTAAGTATTTTAGTAAGTAATTAATGAGGGCCCTACAATTATGTATTTTATTTGGCGAGGCTCGTCTCATTTTATTTATTAGGGTCAAACTAAAGTAACTAAGTTTTCAATATTTGTTTTGTCTTTAAAGGTCAATTAATTCATAAAATATAAATTTGAGTCTCAAATTCAAGTCCGGATTCAAACAAAAGGATAAAACCTTTTAGCTTGAACCCGCTACCTAATTCAAAACCCGATTTTATATTTATGGTTTAATTTCCTTGTTCCTATTGAATTTATCATTGTATTGAAAGCAAACCACAAGAACATTTGGGTTCAATCAATTACAAAAATAATCAAACTCAAATCACTGCCCAGGCCCAAAGATATTACTACATCAGAGGGAAGAAGCCCAAAATGGAAAAATACAGTAAGATATGTCTTATATCCAATTGGGCCTCTTAGTAGTTCAACTAGGCCCGATAGATGTAATTATTTTTGCAAATCTGCATGCTTAATTCAAAATTAAATTGTTCATGGCGACTAAACATGATATCAAATGTTTCTGATCACATGATGATTTAAAAAAGTCACAAATTAATGTCAAACTATCCGGTGATTACGCTAAATTGGCTAGGAAAAGAAAATAAGAGAGATTCTAATCTATATTTATTCTGAACTTAATTCCGTTGTATTGCATTATTTGAGCACAATTTTAACAATCAAAGTGAGATCACAATTATGTTTATTGCACATTTACATCCTAATTGTTGGACAGTAATAGAGAACATAGTTAAAGCTATAGTTAAACGTGCAAATTATAAAACGGCATATCCTGTTTATTACGAGTTTGCACTATTATAAAACTAAACTGGATGTACAAATTTAGTAAACTTGTACAGTTTAAATCTACAATCTCATACATGTTATTGATCCTGTGAGCAAACAGTCCAAAAGTTTTCAATTCAATCATAAGTTCAAAAGTCCCAATTACTACAGATATTACTATTTAATACAAACACAAATATATTTAAACTAAACTACAGTTAATGAAAATAGAGACAAACTCGAATACACAACACTTCATTTGTCTTCAAACTATTAATATACATTGAATAGAATTCTTCATCAATAGATCCAATAGTGTACCTGGAAATATAATGAGCGAGAGAGGAAGTTAACAACAGAAGATCAGGCAGCAACAACTTTTGATGTTCAAACAACAAAGATCAACCAGCTTCAGCTCAGAGATGAAGTGAAAATCCAGAAATTATTTCAAAATAATCGACTAACTCAGAAAAAATCTCAAAATTCCATTGATATGTCAAATAACAACCATTTACCACTGAAAACCTTCAAAAATTGACTCAAACACACTCTAACAACTCAAAATCTTCCTGATATTACTCGAAACTCCTTCAAAAATTAAAATTTGAATTATGAATTGCAAATTAACTTCTGAAATATCAAATTCGAATCTGCAACTTCAATAGAACAGTAACTTTTACTTTTCTTTTTGATTTTGGAAGAAATTTTTGAGTTAGAAGAGAGAATTCTGATCTGAAATCCTTAATTTCAGATCTGAGATTTATTAGATATTTTTGAGGAATTTTTTGAAATGCTAAACTTGTGAAACAAGGCATTTCAATGCCTATTTATAGAAAATTTTAAGGTGGGAAAGTCCATTTCAGAATTTGCACCTTAGTCCTTCTTTATTTCTTTTTTAAACCCCCAATTTTAACTTGTTGCACAATTGTAACTATTTATTTAAAATATACACTATAACCCACCCTAGAAGGTTCTATTTCCTTAGAATCCCTTTTATACCCCTACTTCATTTCAATTTTTACCATTTTTTAATAATCCTGCCATTTTCCTATGCCCACATTACCCCTGAAGTTCCCTACAATTACTACCAAACCTACCCCATGACCCCTGAACTATTACTCTGTGATTTTACTTAAGCTGATTAATAATAACTAATTTTACTAATCACTAATTAAAAATTATTGATTGATTACTATTGATTTCAGCTATAACCAACATCAATTAGTTAAGAAATTATTAGATTGCTAAAACTAATACTAAAATCAGTGAAACATATCGAACAAAATTGATATTGATTATTACTAAACAAACTCCAAACAAATGAAGATCAATCAGAAATCATTATCAAAATCAAACCAATCTTGACAGAACCAAATTATCCAAATAAAAAATCTAATTAAAACCCTAAAGCCCTTTATTTAAGCTAACCTAGATGTTACATGCTTAAAGCTAATAAAAGTAATATGAAAGAAAGCAGAATAAAAAACTAATGCAGATAAACATAAAATCAAAAACAAATATTTTTTAGAAAGAAGAAAAGAAGTGATTACTGACCAAACTTGTATTAACGGACCAAATATCAATTCTTGACCATTCGTTGGCAGATACAATTGTTAGACGGCTTCTGGTGAGACTCAAAGGATATGAAGGCAGATTTGTACCAGGGTCATCATGAAAACACGAGGCTATGCATTTGGTGGTGTTTTATGACGGCGCCACCAACCCAAGATGGTGGCGAAGGGGCGACAGCCTTAGGGTTTAGGTATTTGGAAGGTTGTGGTGGGATTTGACGGAAAACACCTTCATATTCATGATGAGGAAGGAGAATAGGTGCCATGGTGAAATTTTGGTGGATTTTGGTGCAAAGGATGTTTCCCGCCGGTAGGGTTCCGGCGAGGAAATTGGGCTTATTTGAGGTGATTTGATAAGATTTGAGGGAAGCTAATGGGATATTTGGAATGAGGGTGTTAAGGTGGATTAGGGATGTTATTATGGGCAGGAACAGGGTAAGTATCGATTGCCGGCGGCTAGGGTTCCGGCAAGGACTAAGTGACTGGCGTTACAGGCGAATGAAAGGATGTACGAGGAAGGGGAAAGGATTTGTCTCTGATTGAGGATGGTCAAAACATTTTTATTAAAGGTTTGAGATTGAAGTTGGACCATAGGATCAGGGTGATTTAACGGCTCAGATCTAACGACGTCAAAACAACGTCGTTTCGCCCTTCTATAGAGCGTACCGGTTGGAAAAATTTGGGCCTGGGCAGGGTATATTGTTTGGGCTGGGGTGTTTAGCCCAATTTTAAAAGCAGTCTTTTGCTTTTATCTATTTTCTTGCATTTTATATTATTTTTGTATTGTTTTTGTTTTTGTTTTTTTTTTCATTTTGTATTTTTGTACTTTATTTTTCCTTTTCCAATTTTATATATTTTCTGATTTTATTATATTGTTAAACTAATTAAATTCTAATTTTATTTATAGCAATTCCAATTAAAATACTAAAAATGCTATTTTTTGATTTTTTTCTTAAATTGTTCCGAAATGGATTAATACTAAAATTGTAAAATTAAACATCCTAATGCGTGTGTATATTTTTTGTATTTTTTAATTTAAATAATTATGCAACTAATTAATAAAATGTAATATATTTCAACAAAAATAATGAAAAATCACCTTGTTTGGATTTTTAGGAACAATTTGCTTAGGGCAAAAATCACGGCTCATAGCTGCCCCTCTTTGCCCGGAAACACGAAAAGTTTTCGTGCAAAGACAAGTGAGTAGTAATGAGGGATTTTTGCCTGTTTGCATATTCCGTGTGGAGCATTTTAAAAAGTTTGACCGCACCTTGCTTCAGAGGTTGCCTACATATCCCGGGTTAAACATGAATCATGTCAGTGTAGTTCAGGAGTGTCTGGTAGCTGGGACTACCAGGAAGCTGTGATTCACTGTTGTTGCTGCTGTTACCCCCCTTATTACACCATGTAAAAATAAAAAGAATCTAGCCTAAGCTATGCTCTATGATTTACAAAAATCTATCTATGTCTGATATCTTGTGTTCTTGTATTGCCTTGATCTTGCATCTTGTATTCTTTCAATGGAATTCTGGCTATTTCCTTGACTGTGTTTTGAAATATGTGTCCATTCTTCAGGTGGACTCCTGCTTGTGATTGCTTGAAAAAGTATTCCCTTGTTCTTCAGGTGGGCTCCTGCTTGTCACTACTTTGATAAAATATTCCCTTGTTCTCCAGGTGGGCTCCTGCTTACGACAAAATAGAAAACCAAAGAAATTTCCTGCCCCAGTATGGTGACTGGGCATATCATGTTATCGGATATTAAAATTTAAAGCTAGAATTTGGATTGTACTTCCCTTATTTTCCAAGTGGGTGCCTGCTTGCTGCATTTGAAAAGATATTCCCTTTGTTCTTCAGGTGGGCTCCTGCTTGTAATTGCTTGAAAGATATTCCCTTGTTCTCCAGGTGGGCTCCTGCTTTTGAAAAGTATTCCCTTTGTTTTTCAGGTGGGCTTCTGCTTTTGAAAAGTATTCCCTTTGTTTTTCAGGTGGGCTCCTACTTGCAACAAATATACACACAAGAAAATTTTTCTGCCCCAGTTTGATAACTGGGCGCATGGTGTTATTGAATGTTAACTTGAAATATAAAAGTTGTATTATACTTCCCTTGTTCTTCAGGTGGGTGCCTGACTGCTGCACTTTGGAACGTATTCCCTTGTTCTTCAGGTGGGCGCCTGCTTACAAAGAAAAATTCTTTCTGCCCCTGTTTTAATCAAAGAAAAATTTGTTAGTAAAAATGGTGGTTAGCTGCTGGCATTCTTGTTGGCCATGCTTTCGCTTCCGAACTTACTCCGACTTGCTTCTTTGAACTTGTTTTGACTTGCCATGATTTTCCGGCTAACTTTCAAACCTTCTGATCCTGATGACCCAAATGTTTTCCTCATGCTACTGTCTTGGTGTTTCTGTACCTATTTCTATAAACTTTTGCTTTTCTTCCAATCATCTGATTACCCTTTGATGGGATTTACGTTGATCCTTCATGTTCTACTATCCTTTAATATGTCCTGATCTCGTTGTGCCATACAACTGGGAAAATGTCTTATACACAGATTTCAAAAAATGAAATACAGCGACCTCGAAGTTTTTTAGGATAGAAAGACTCTGAAAAGAGAAAGAGGATAGGACTTATCTGAGTGGAAAGGCTGATTCCATTGATCATGCCATGTATTTGGGATTAACCAGCCTAGTCTGTCCAACCAATCAATTGTCGATTGCCACATTTTCTTTTCCATACTTTAACAATTCGACTTGCACCATAAACCAGACCTTGCTTGTTTTGCCACTTTCAATACGTCTTTCAACCACATACTTTCTTCATTTGCCCATCTGGGAACTCACTTTCGCCTTACGGTGCCCGTGAGGGTTTTCACCAATAAGACTCTCTCATTTTTAATATCTCTCAACTCACATCGCCTTATGATGCCCGTGAGGGTTTTCACCAATAAGACTCCCTCATTTTATTTCTCTCAGCTCACATCGCCTTACGGTGCCCGTAAGGGTTTTCACCAATAAGACTCTCTCATTTTATTTCTCTCTGCTCACATCGCCTTACGGTGCCCGTGAGGGTTTTCACCCATAAGACTCTCTCATTTTTTTAATTTTCTCATATTCTGATACCCGAGTGTTGTCCACAACATGATTCACCTTACCTGCTTGTATTGACATTTCTTAAAATTGATCAGAAGGTCTTTCTTTGGACCGTAATGTGGCGTTTGGATGGGCTTAGAAAGAAGGGTATAAAGGCTCAAAATATTTCAACATGGGTTCAAAAATTACAACTTTCAGGATCATATCTTCCACAACAAACATAATTTCTGCCCAAGTTTCATTCTTGGGGATTCTTGGACTTTTCTTCGGTTGTGACTGAACCTTAGTGAGGCTTCCTACGTACCCTTTCGGGATCAAGTCAAACGTTGTTCAGGTCATCAAATCGCTTCATTGTTGCGATGTTTCCTTCCTTCCATTCTTCTTCTTTCTTTTCTTCTTTTCTTTTTTTCTTTCTTTTCTTCTTTTCTTTTCTTTTTCTTTCTTTTTTTTTATTTTCTTTCTTTTCTTCTTTTCTTTTCTTTTCTTTTTCTTTTTCTTTTCTTTTCTCTTTTCTTCTTCTTTTGTTTCTCCACTTGATTTCCCCGTTCAGTCTTTGATTTCTTTTATTGATTCCGAAAGAGGGATATGAAAGAAAATATAATAAGGCTCAAAGGGATAGCAACGGATAAAGTGTTTGGATAGCAGAACAAAACGCCTTCATCATTTCAATCTCAAAACATGTCAAATACAATCAGATACATAAAGATGAAGAAGTCATACATAATATCTCTTGACTGCATCAGAATTGATAGCCATTTCTACACATTTCCCTTCCACATCTGTTATATATAATGCACCGTTGGACAACACTCGTGATACAACAAATGGCCCCTGCCAGTTAGGAGCGAACTTTCCTTTTGCTTCAGCCCAATGAGGTAGGATGCGCCTCAATACCAATTGTCCGACTTCAAATTTCCATGGACGCACTTTCTTATTATAAGCTCTGGCCATTCTCTGTTTGTACAATTGCCCGTGACATACTGCTGCCAATCTCTTTTCATTGATCAAATTCAATTGTTCTAGACGGACTTTGACCCATTCATCATCATCAATTCCTGCTTCCGCAATAATTCGAAGGGAAGGTATTTCAACTTCTGCAGGTATCACTGCCTCCGTGCCATACACCAATGAATAAGGAGTTGCCCCTACCGAAGTGCGAATAGTAGTGCGATATCCCACTAAAGCAAATGGTAATTTCTCATTCCACTGCCTCGATCCTTCAACCATTTTCTGAAGTATTTTCTTGATATTCTTATTAGCTGCCTCAACTGCTCTATTCGCCTTAGGACGATATGGTGTGGAATTGCGGTGTATGATTTTAAACTTCTGACATGTCTCTGCCATCAAATGACTGTTAAGATTGGCACCATTATCTGTGATGATCACCTTCAGAATTTCGAACCGGAAAATGATGTTTTCATGTACAAAATCAACCACTGCTTTCTTGGTCATTGATTTGAAAGTTTTCGCCTCAACCCATTTAATAAAATAATCAATGGCAACCAGAATAAACCTGTGCCCATTAGATGCTGCTGGCTCGATTGGCCCAATGACATCCATACCCCAAGCATCAAAGGGCCATGGTGCTGACATTGTATCCAATTCGGATGGTGGGGAATGAATCAAATCTCCATGTACTTGGCATTGATGACACTTGCGCACAAAGCTGATACAGTCCCGTTCCATAGTGTGCCTGTAATATCCTGCTCGGAGGATTTTCTTTACCAACACATACCCACTCATATGTGGTCCACAGACTCCCGCATGCACCTCGATCATGATTGTGGTAGCCTGCTTTGCATCCATACACCTCAACAAACCAAGATCTGGAGTTCTTTTGTACAAAACCTCTCCGATAAAGAAAAATCCACTTGCCAATCGTCTGATAGCTCTCTTTTGATCCCCTGTGGCCTATACCGGATACACCCCCATTCTGAGGTATTCTTTAATATCATGGAACCATGGCTCACCATCAATCTCCTCTTCTACCATATTGCAATAAGCATGTTTATCTCAGACATGAATCTGTAATGGGTCCACATAAGCCTTATCCGGATGATGCAGCATTGATGCCAAAGTGGCCAAAGCATCATCAACTTCATTGTGAATTCTCGGAATGTGCTTGAATTCTATGGACTGAAACTGATGGCAAAGTTCATGCAAACATTGCCGGTACGGTATGAGCTTTAAGTCCCGTATTTCCCATTCTCCTTGAATTTGATGTACCAAAAGATTCGAGTCGCCCATGACCAAGATCTCTTGGACACCCATATCTATAGCCATCCTCAAACCTAAGATACATGCCTCATATTCAGCCATATTGTTTGTGCAAAAGAATCGAAGCTGAGCTGTAACAGGGTAATGTTGCCCTGTCTCGGAAATAAGAACTGCTCCTATCCCGACGCCTTTGTTGTTGGCAGCCCCATCAAAGAATAACTTCCACCCAGGTTTTTAATCTTGCCCTGGTTCATCAATGTACATTGCTTCCTCATCAGGAAAATATGTTTTCAACTGTTCATATTCATCATCAACTGGATTCTCCGCTAGGTGATCAGCCACTGCTTGTGCTTTCATCACAGTGCGGGTCACATAAACAATATCGAATTTTGTGAGCAGGATTTGCCATTTAGCAAGCCTCCCTGTGGGCACGGGCTTCTGAAAAATGTACTTCAATGGATCCAGCCGGGAGATGAGATAAGTGGTATATGCTGACAAATAATGTTTCAACTTTTTTGCCACCCAAGTCAAAGCACAGCACGTCCTTTCCAGTTGAGTGTATTTTACCTCGTAAGATGTGAACTTTTTACCGAGGTAGTAAATTGTCTGCTCTTTGTTTCAAGTAACATCATGCTTCCCCAGTACACAGCCAAAGGAATTATCCAACACTATCAAATAAAGAATCAGAGGTCTTCCTGGCTCGGGCGGAACCAATACAGGTGGATTGGCCAAATACTCCTTGATCTTGTCAAATGCAGCCTAGCACTCATCTGTCCATTTGACTGCAGCATCTTTCTTCAGCAGTTTAAAGATAGGCTCGCAAGTTGATGTAAGCTAATCAATGAACCTGCTAATATAATTCAACCTGCCGAGAAAACTCATCACTTCTTTCTTGCTCTTTGGTGGAGGCAATTCCTGAATGGCTTTGATTTTGGATGGGTCTAATTCAATACCACGTCGGCTTACCACAAACCCCAATAACTTTCCTGGCGGAACTCCAAAAGCACACTTTGCTGGATTGAGTTTGAGATTGTATCTACGAAGCCTCTGGAGAAACTTCCTCAGGTCTTTAACATGATCACACTGCTTTCTGGACTTGATAATTACATCATCCACATAGACTTCAATTTCCCGATGTATCATATCATGGAGCATGGTAGTCATCCCCCTCATGTATGTTGCCCCTGCATTCTTCAACCCAAACAGCATCACCCTGTAACAGTATGTTCCCCAAGGTGTGATGAATGCTGTCTTTTCAGCATCTTCCTCATCCATCAAAATCTGGTGATAACCAGCATAACAATCCACGAAAGAACCAATCTCATGTTTGGCACAATTGTCAATCAGTATGTGGATGTT